>JBAMHZ010106008.1:0-29040 GCA_037177395.1 Alpinia galanga | reverse complement strand
TCACAGGGAGCAGGGAGATAAAGATGATGCCGTTTGGGGCGGGGAGGCGGATGTGCCCCGGCCTGGGGCTAGCCATGTTACACCTCGAGTACTTCGTAGCGAATTTGGTGAAGGAGTTCGAGTGGGAAGCGGAAGGAGAAGTGGACTTAACGGAGAAGGAGTCGTTCTCCACCATCATGAAAACTCCCCTGAGAGCTCGTATCATTCCGAGGAAGTAGGAGAAGCATCATCAATTCTTCACCAATGCGCACATTAAGGGCTGCTTTAATTTATAAAGTAAAATAAACTGAAAATAAAAGGAAGGCACTTGCTGTTGTCTTCCCTTTAATAAACAATTTAGTTTTCTATGAACAAGAAAATGAGTGAGTAATTTGTAATCATGGTAAATTTTATTATGAAATGTGTTTCGTAATAATAAAACATCGCATGCAATGACACTCGATGCTGGCAGTGACGCAAGCACACACGTCCATTGGAGTTTTCCGGAATCGGTCTGGAAAAACAAACCGAAATAGCGGTCCAGATGAACCGTTTATTCTTCGGCTCGACAAGTTGAGAAACGCGTTTTATAAAAGCATTTTTCCGGTTTGGTTCGACTACAAGTTGGTCGCAACTTTTCTTCGCGTTTGCGTTCTCAGTCTATAAATAGACAGGCAAGGCGAATTCTGGTGTTTTGATCTCGCAACTCGTAAGGTTTTTTTGCAGCGCGGGTTTCTCTTCGCCTTCGGCGCAGCCATGGGGAGACGTAAGTCGGTTTTCTCACTCATCTTTAGCCTTTGTCTCTCCTTTTGAGTTAGATTGTCAAATTTTGCCTGCCTTGGCAATGGAAGACGGTCGAACGAGATCGAAGGATTTCCAAAGTCCAGCGTTTCCTTTTGTTTAAATGGTGCATTTGCCCCAAAATTACTTTGCTACTTTCATAATTAACTTGCTGACCACCATGATTCGGACATATGCGTTGCGTTGGTCTTTTCTTCTTCGTAGAGGCATATTCTGTCCATTATTATTATTCACTTATCTCTATATCTTTTTTGGCCATGCAAAGTAAGAGATAGCTCATAGATTCGTAGTTTCTCATTCTGAAATGGGTTGGCATAACCAATTTCAGGCACGAAATGTAGTTATCACTACTTTATAGTTTACTTGGATTAATTTGTTTGGACCTCTGGTAAAAATTAAATATTGTGGTAACCGTGCAACGCATGTTCAGAGGAACAGGATTGTTTACATTATTAATATTACTGGCGTTTTTGTTCATTAGTTTACCCTTTACGTACGAAGCAACTAACGCAAGTTTAGATGGGTGTTTCAGTTCCTTTTATTCCTGAATTTTAAGCACACCAACTTTTTCTAATATCTAAACTGTTCTTGAAAAAAATTTAGTTTATTTTGACAAATTGTGCTCTTACATGATTTGGTACTTGATGCACTAACATGCCCTCCTAGTGAGGATATTACTTTTTTGATTACAAATGAGCATGTGCCCATTGATAGTGGGAGTTTGATAAGTTCGAGTAAGACTAGGTATACGTGGATATTGTTGCATTGAATTAATCTTAAATCTAATTTGCTGAGTCATCAGGAAGGGGAAAATGAATTGGTCTGCTTGCTAGATTCTGAGATCTAAACAGACAGGATCGGAAGATGAAGTTTAAGGGTTTCGAACAAACAATATATAGAGACAATATCTAAGAAGTTATTTGCTTCACTTATCTTAACTGAACAGCTCTAATCAAATGACGCGCATATGAATGAGAAGTGCCTTGTTACATGGAAAAAAAAAAATCCTACACTTAATTTCTCTTATGGAAAAGTGGGAATACCTGCATAACCGATTTGATGGCTGTCCATACAGGTCCTGCAAGATGTTACCGCCAGATTAAAAATAAGCCATATCCAAAGTCAAGATTCTGCCGTGGTGTTCCAGATCCTAAGATAAGGATCTATGATGTGGGGATGAAGAAGAAAGGCGTTGATGAATTCCCTTTCTGTGTTCACCTGGTTAGCTGGGAGAAGGAGAATGTATCTAGTGAAGCACTAGAAGCTGCACGTATCGCATGCAACAAGTATATGACAAAGTTTGCAGGGAAGGATGCTTTTCATTTAAGAGTCAGAGTTCATCCCTTTCATGTTCTGCGAATCAATAAGATGCTATCTTGTGCTGGAGCCGATAGGCTCCAGACAGGGATGAGGGGTGCCTTTGGAAAACCACAGGGGACATGTGCTAGGGTGAACATTGGACAGGTCCTTCTATCTGTTCGTTGTAAGGATAGCAATAGCCAGCATGCACAAGAAGCAATAAGACGAGCTAAGTTCAAGTTCCCTGGACGTCAAAAGATAATTGTCAGCGGCAAATGGTATGCATATATAGAAATGAAATAATCTCTCTTATAACTAAATCTAGCATGATATATATATATATATATGGACTCAATTTGTTGTATTGGCATTCCTAATTCAAACTATATCACAAATAAATATAAATGCTTTATTTTTCTTGTAAGTCCAGCATTTTATTCTCATCAATTCTGACATGAGAAAATACCAGGGGTTTTACCAAATTTAGCCGGACTGATTATGTGAAGTGGAAGAGCGAAAACAGAATTGTCCCAGATGGTGTCAATGCTAAGGTATTTTCTATTTCTTACATACACTAGCTAGTAGTAACTACAGCGTCATTGGTATCTGATGTCTCATCTGAAATAAAAGTTCATCTCTTCGTTGTCTGGTCGATGCAGCTGCTTGGATGGCACGGTTCTCTTGCTGGCCGGGAACCTGGAAAAGCTCTACTGCAGCCGTCAGCTGCTAAAGCTTCTTAAGATCTATTGTTCAGTAGGTGTCGACCATCACTCACCGTGCGATTAATTTCTTGATGGTCGTCATGTTGTAATGTCTGATTGGGACTGCTAAATAAAATTGAATTAGACTTGTGTTTTGATCCAATCATGTATTTGGGAAGGTATAATCTTGGGACAATATTTCTGAGGAGAATATATATATCTTGTAATTCCAGGGCTATACACCTCCCTCATCTTTGTATTTAAGGTATACGAATATAATATTTTCTTTCCACGTGGTATCAAAGTTCCCTGCTAAGTTATATTTTAGTAAACGAGGTATTATTTCCTTTGGGAAGAAAGGGGCTAATGGAATCCTCCATCGCTCGTCCAATAATCCTCTTATTTTTTCGTTGTTTATTTCTAGCCATACGTTTTGGCGTTGTGTACAGTATCGAAGTCCTTTTACAATTCTCCATGTGTACGTAGATGTGTGAATGGTAACGGTACGTAGGATACTTTTTACCGTCTATTTTTCTTTTTTCAAACAAAAAGTTTTTGTCGCTGTAAAGTCAACGAGCTTATTTTTTCTCACAGATTTGAGTAGTTGGTGCCAGATCTCGAGAATCCCTCCACATTTTAGTTTCAACTCTGATGTCTAGATCAAGTTGTTCCTATCCAATATAAATCGTTCCTCTAGATGATGTAATGGGCGGCATTCAATGTATCCAGAGCAATTATCCGGCGAGATAGTATTTTTTATATTTCATATAATTTAAATAAATTTTGTCAAATCACCGTAAAAGATTAAGATTATATAATTTAATTTAAAATTTTCAATTAATTTAAGCAAAATAATATTTTTTTTGGGTATAAAAAGTCAACGCTGTCCCAATCGTTGTCGGTCTTCTTTATTATAGAGCTAATTTTGCTTATCCGTTACTTCGCCCATCGCCGTCGCAGTTAACAGCCGACATGGTGGGAGCAGGTCTGGCCGCCCAGCAGCCCCCGCCGGTGCTAGCCCTCGGCAGGTCGTCTCCGTCCTTCCGCCTCCGAACCCAGAGCCTCAACACCCTCCGCCTCCGCCGCGTCTTCGACCTATTCGACCACGACGGCGACGGCGTGATCACAGTCCAGGAGCTGGTCCTCGCCCTCGACCGCCTCGGCCTCGCCGCCGACCCCGACGAGATCCGATCCGCCATATTCGACTACATCACCGACGGCCGAGCCGGCCTGTCCTTCGATGACTTCCAGGTCCTCCACCGCGCGCTCGGCGACGCGCTCCTCGACGGTTCCACCGACTCCGAGGAGGGGGCGGATCTGGCGGTGGAGGAGGACATGAGGGAGGCGTTCCGGGTGTTCGACGAGGACGGTGACGGGTTCATCTCGGCGGCAGAGCTGCAATCGGTGCTGGCGAAGCTGGAGCTGCCGGAGGGCCGGAACATCGACCGAGTGCGGGAGATGATCTCCTCCGCGGACCGCAACGCCGACGGCCTGGTCGATTTCGCCGAGTTCAAGGAAATGATGGAAGGCATCACGGCGGGGGACGCGTGATCGACGGCCCTGATTTACTTTTTAATTATTTCCTTTGCAAAATGGGACTATAAAGTTAATTCTACGCTAATACTCCTGATCGGGTTAATTTAGGTTCATTCATCCGATAATATGGTTTGAACTCGTGCCATTTCCTTCTTATGATTAACGTAATTAATATATTTAATAGACACCATAAAACATTTCTAACTTTTCTTTTAAAAAATTATTTATACTAAAAAGGGTTTTATAAAGTGAGAAAAGCATTTGTCAAACTCATAAAATTTAGAGGACATTTTCGAATTTCGAACTTATTTTTATTATTAAAAAAGATGTTTTATCATATTTTTACTTTTTAGTAATATTAAAATAAATTTGACTAATATTAAAATACTTTGATGAATATTATAAAAGTGGATATTTAGGATGTAGTTTTTTTTTAAAAAAATATTTTTCCAACATAAACTGTTTTATTTCAAATAATAAAGATAAGAGACACTCTTTTCTCTTTTTTTTTAAAAATTAACCGTGGCTATTATGCTGACAAAACTGGGAATTTGTAAAAAAAAAAAAATGGATATAATAAAGGGTGCCAAATGAAAATCTTGGTTGAAAATATGGCAATGCTTTTGTGCGCCAATGCTTCTAGAGGGTCAAATTAAACGTGCACGGTAGCGAGGAGGGCAAGAAATGTTGCTGGCCACGCCAAAGCAACGAGTCCTTCCACGCCGGCTGCCTTTGACCCTCGGACGAGCCTCATGAATGCGATTAGGTGCGGGGATAGCGGATGACCCACTTACCCCGCGGCCTCTGACCACGCTTCTCGTTACGACTTCCACCACGATTTCGGATTAACCTGCCAAATAACAGCTCCGCCACGTGACACGGCAGCTGAATCGAAGCGAAACCAGACACGACTTTCCCTCCCAGACCAAACACAACGCAAGTTTTCGGGGCCCACCTTCAAGCGGTCGAATTTACAGGCTACTCCCTGTGGTCGTTTCTGTTGCCGGTCCTTTGCAGGCGCTCGATGTTCGCGATCCCTTTTTGACAACCACGACTAGTTGCAGGCTCTGAGGGAGAGAGAGAGGGACATTGGGAACGGAGGAGCGTCTAGGGAGATGGAGGTGGTGGAGGCAGGAGGCTTGCCCTCCGATTTGGAGCGGCGGGTCATGGCAGCCGTTAAGGCGGCGGAGGAGCGGGGTGACCCGCCGCTTCTGCGGGCGGTGGAGGCTGCGCGTTGCTTCCAGGAGTGCGGGCTAGGGATTCCAAGCACTGAACTGGCTCGTGTTCTCGTTTCCAATCTGTGTTTCGCTAACAACAACCCATCGCTGTGGAAGCTCCTAGACCAGGCGATGGCGTCTCGCGTCGTCTCCCCCATCCACACCATCGCCCTGCTCATGCCCAGGCAATAATACGATCATTTCGCTCTGTGAGTTTTCATTCTTGGTGCATTTTAGAAAATTGCGCATTGCTTTCGTTTTAGGGTGATCCCCTGCCGACGGGAACAACCGGAGGCCTACCGTCTTTACCTTGAACTCCTGACCCGCTATGCCCTTTCCACGCTCTCGTTCGAGGCTGTGACTTGTAGAGATAAGTGAGTTCTCGACACCTTTTAGCTAATTGATGTTCATGATTACTTTTTTTTTGTTACATACTTTTTACATTTTTTTTGTGAGAACTTTTGTAAAAGTCTTTTCCAACATGTACTTGTTCAATTTGACAAATTGCCTTTGCTAGGATAGACAGATGGTAGAGATAATATATAGTTTTCCCCCTTTGTTCTACTGCTTTTAGCATGTTAATAGGTGCGTTTCGATGATATACATTTCATTTAGAGTCATTAGACAAATTGTTCACTCTGAAAAAACCTCAAGGGTAAGCATATGCAAACATGGTACGATAACAGAATTTATGTTTTGAGGCATGTTGATCGCTTTTTTATTGTGATAATTGCCACTATTATTAGTATGCTAATACTTTCATGACAATCTCACTTTTACTATAAGCAACCAAATTGAAAGTAACTATAGAAGTTCCCTGCCAAAACTGAGTATCAAACTAAATTAATTAAATTCCCTTAAGAATAGATAATTATTTTATTTATGTCTTGGTGATTGTTTATAAACAACAGTGGACTTATTTACCAAAAGTTTCCACTCCAGGATTGACCAAGATCATTAGTTTGTGTTTATAGCTGAATGGGTACAATGATCAAATAATCCTAGAGGTCCTATGGATGTTTTACATCAATGTAAATTAAATTTTAGCTCAAGAAATACAATTTATTTGTGATGTTTTATTTGCAACATGCACTGATTCAGGCTAAAGAGCTGCTATGGATGGTTTACATCAATGTACATTTAATTTTAGCTCAAGAATACAATTTGTTTGTGATGTTTTATTTGTAACATGCACTGATTCAAGCTATAAGAGCTGTTATGGATGTTTTGACTTTGGAATTTGTAATGTATGCCTTCTGAAGAGTGCCCATGCATGCTATGGATACATTTTGAATTGAATAACCAGCCTGATGTTCACTGAAGATTGGTTTGCATTATTAACTTTGGGCTGGTCTTTTCCCAGGAAAAGTATTTGAACAATGCTTATTATCTGTCTAAACCATCATTCAGGCATACTATTATCTCAATAGTTGGATGCCATTTATGCCTGCTTGCAGAGTGCTTCAGTGCATTCTGCCAGTCAATCTTGAAAAGAATCATTAAACTTGTTTCTTTCTAAAAAAAGATGCTTGAGATTTCTGCACTGTGAACAATGACTTGATCTTTCTGTAAGAAGTAAAAAAAGATAGGGTAAGAGCCATTTGATTGCTAATCTCGAATACAAAATCTTAAACTTAGACATACTAATATCTTCATCTACTACATGTGAAATCTCAAACTTAGACAATGAGAATGATAGGTAATTAAGGTTGGATAGATACTGCTGGTGTGATTTTTCCCTTGCTTCCCAGTACCCCATATGGTATATTGTGCTCTAATTTCATATAGTTTGCAACATTTTCCCCATGGGGACAACCTTTTCTAGATAATGGAGACATAGCTCTTATAATCCTTAGTTTCCATTTACTAATTTTCTTGTCTGGTATTCCTAGCCTTATGTTGAAGTTATATCTAGATTTGATTGGGTAAAAGTTTCTAGCCTTCATTGTAATTAATCCTTTGCAAAAATTTCACAGAATTACAAAAGCGATTGATGATGCTATGAAACTTTCAGAGACATACAAGGTTCAAGAGATGGATTTCGGCCATGTCATCGTTTTATTCTACTTCAGTATTATCTCAAGCTTGATTGATTGTTCAATCGAAGATTGTAGTTGCCTACTGGTATCAGCAGACAAATATGGCAGTGCATTTGTTAATGGAGGAAAATTAGCTACTGAGTTAGATGTTAAAAGTCTGAATGAGAAGGTAAATGAGCGTCGTGATCATTTGCGCCAGAGTAATGCTTTAATGGCTATTGAAGTGGCTGAAAAGGTTACTTCAAACAAAAAGTCCAAAGCTTTTCTGCGTCTTATAAGTATCAACATGTATGTATGATTGAAGCCTTTTTATGATTCACTCTTTTCTTTGATTGTTACATCTATTATCATCTAGAAAACACAAAAAGATCTACTAACAACTTAATTTGGAACTAGGTAATGGTGATGAGATTTTTCATGAAAACAGAATGAATTTATTGCTTTGAATTGTCATTTTCTTTAGTACCATTGCATAAATTTTTTAGTTTAACTCCATATTTTGTGTTATTGGCATGAGTAGAATGGAAAATGCTAGCATTGTCTAGGTTGTATGATAGCATCTTCTAGAGTGGTTAGTTTACTTCTTGTGTGCATGAGAGCAATTTCAGATATTGCTTGTCTGTGTTGTTAAGATAGGTTACTATTTTGGCATATTCATAGGCCATAATACTTAGGAGTCTAGTTTACACCCTGGTTGCTGTCCTGTTTATGATTCTTGTGCTGTGCTCAAGGGTTCATCAGTTCTATAATTTATATCAGAGCTTCTTACTTCATAAAAATAGCTTAATTGTTAACTGTGAGTGATCTATGCTTAAGAGCATCAACTGAACTGTATCTCAGACTCTCTGGTGTTTGATACACAGTTGATGTTTTAAATCAAATGGCTTAGAATGTCTAATATCATCCACCTTGAAATTTTAACTTATCTTACATGAGGAACAATTTCAATTCGATTTCTT
Organism: Alpinia galanga; assembly: GCA_037177395.1. Classification (NCBI taxonomy): domain Eukaryota; kingdom Viridiplantae; phylum Streptophyta; class Magnoliopsida; order Zingiberales; family Zingiberaceae; genus Alpinia; species Alpinia galanga. The sequence continues at coordinate 20,509 of JBAMHZ010106008.1, read as the reverse complement.
GATGTTTGATAAGCATTTTGTTGTGAGCACAGGCCTGAGCGGTTTAATGATCTGCTTCGGAGACTGCAAATTTTAGATGCCAATATATCAACAACATTACCTTCTCAGCATGTTTTTGACAAATTGTCCACCAATATAAAGAAGGCAATTAGTAAGGAATTCCTTTTGGACAAACATAAACTTCTTGGGGCTCTAGTTAATGCTCGGTCATGTAGCTTGAATTCCTCCATCAGTTTTGGGGCTGGTAAAGATGCTTGTTGGATTCCTATTGATATCTTTATGGAGAATGCAATGGATGGAAAGAATCTATATGCTGTATCTGCTGTTGAGATTCTTGCAGGTGCTATTGTTTTCATTTTTTTCCATTTGGTGTGCTTGCTTCATCTTCGTTTGACTCTTTAATCTGTATATACAAGGATCTTCACTTACATTCTCTGATTTGTTTCATTAAACAGAATTGACCAAGACCTTACAAGAAATTAACCAGGCAAGCTGGCAGGAAACATTTCAAGCTCTTTGGGTTTCTGCTCTCCGACTTATACAACGAGTTAAGAGCCTCCTGTCTTTTTACTTATTTATTTGTTGCCAAAGTTTCAGCAAAATTTTTTTGTAAATAATTGTCTTCCTACTTGTGCTTGTCTAGGATCGCGAGCCTTTGGAAGGGCCTGTTCCTCACCTTGATGCACGATTATGCATGCTACTTTCTATTGTCCCTTTGACAATTGCTGCAGTTGTCAAGGAAGAGGATGAAGGATCTTATCTTTCCAGCAACAGCTTTGTCAGAATGAGTTCACATGGAAATAAACAAAATAAGATTGCATCTAGAAGCCATGGCTTGATATCATCACTCCAGATACTGGGCCAATTTGCAGTGCTTCTCTCACCTCCTCCATCAGTTGCAAATGCAGCTAATAATGCGGCTACAAAAGCAGCCATTTTTGTGTCCAACCTAAAGTCTGGGAATAGCAATCCTAATGGCGGGCGTGCTGATTCTTCTATAAAAGCAGGTTGGTATTTTTAGATTATCTAAGTAAATAATGCAGGAATCAACTGAGTTTTTAATCACTTCCTATGTCATTTACTGAGATATTGATCTGGTAGTAGAAGGTTGCATTTTTTTTCTCTTTTCATCTTCATTTTTATGCATGTTCTGAGGTTGCATTTTTTCTCTTTTCATCTTGCATGCTCTGGAAACGGTTTAGCAACGTTCTTTTAAATAAATTTACTTCATTTCAGGGATTACATAGAGTATAGATCACATGCACATCAAGGTTGAATGGTGGTCAAACTCCTACCTAAGGAACCGAGGTCATCTTGCTTGGTTGCACATACTATCCAATGTACAGTCTTTGATATTATTGGAAAGGTGTTTTTCTACAGTATAAAGGAAATTAGTTAGAATTGAACATAGATGTACACCAATGTTCTTGCAAGTTCAGCTTGGCCTGGTGTTTCTAGTCTGCTTCATAATTCCTGAGCTCTATATTGTTCAGTTGAACTAGGTCAAGTTAAGGTCTGCTTCTGGTTGGCTAATTAAGTTTTAACTTATCCCATATAGTTTAATGCAGGCCCACTAGCCCACTTTACTGCAACTGTTTCTTGTTAATTTCTGGCTTGAACAGATTCTGGGTCTGATGATATGTTATTGTTTCTTTAGCCTTCTCAACAAATTTTTGTTCTTGAGATGGAAAAATGTGTCAAAGAATATGGCTCTGCTGATCTTGCTTGATGCAGATCCTCTATTCATTTATTATTCTAATTAAGTTCAATTTGGCTTCTTGATACTATTAACTGATAATCTACCACTCTGACCAATGAATTGTTTAGAGAAAGCTTGCTAATTAAATGTTTTCTCTATTCATTGGTTATTCTAATTAAGTTCAATTTGGCTTCTTGATGCTATTAACTGATAGTCTACCACTCTGACCAATGAGTTGTTCAGATAAAGCTTGGTAATTAAATGTTTTCTCAATTTTATCTTTTACTATTTTGTTTTACACGTGCAGTTGGGAACATGCTGCACCTTATAGTTGAAGCCTGTATTGCAAGAAATTTGATCGATACATCTGCTTACTTTTGGCCTGGATATATTGTCCCATCTGCATTGTCAAAAGATTCAACTTCATTTCAAGAATCTCCTTGGTCAACCTTCCTTAAGGGAGCTCCATTGACGAATTCTTTAAAGAACTCCCTTATGATGACCCCTGCATCAAGGTACAGGCATGGAGTACAAAGAAAAATTCTTTATTGACAAACTTAAATTAACGATAGCAAAAATGTCCTACCTATTACTATCTCAGAGTCATGCCCTGATTATAGTGTCTGTTCTTGCTAGTAGTTTCTTATGTACCCTCTGATGACAAATGAAAATTTGAAATGTTTGGTTTGTTTGTTTCATTGTTAGATGCACAAGGATATGAAAGATTTTCAAAATAATTTTATCAATCTTTGTGATATTTAGTGAAATCTTTTACTTCCTAAAATAACTTTTGGCATCACATATTTTATTTACGGTGATGTTGAGTTGATATGGATCTCATGGAAACCTCAAACAGCTTGCTCTTGGGAATGCCTTATATAGCCCCCAGGGCTAGCTCAGTTGGTAAGTGCATGAGGGTAACTCTTAAGTGGGTGGGGGTCAATTCCCATGGAGATCAATACCTTGGATTATCGACTGACCCCCTCCTTTGCACTTGCCACCTGAGTCCTGATTTATTTCCCTCCTTGATAGGGGCAGCTGAGGGGGGCAGCTGAGAGGACGGTTCCACATTTGGGAATGCCTTATATACCAAATGCAATGAGTTTCTTCATTTTATTAACAACTTGATGATGACATTAGGACAAATGAATTTTGGTATACTAATTGACTCCATCAAACTTATTCTTATTCTGGTCACACTAGGACCACAGGTTATACTGTTCTTAAGAAAGAAACAAAGAAAAATAAAGTTAGCAAGGATATTAAGGACACCAAATGAATGGGAAGGATATGCTTCATATTCCAATGCGTAAAATTGTGTGCTGTGTGTGGCATAAAGTGGCATTCAAATTTCAAATTCAACCATATTGAATTTATCTAGGGTCTATAGCCTTTTTATAGTGATTTTCATTTGTCATCTTGGTTTAGTCAAATTATGTTTGGTTTATGAGATTCATGATTATAATATTATTGTTCTTTAGTTTGGCAGAAGTGGATAAAATGTACCAAATTGCTGTCAATGGAACAGATGAAGAAAAGTCTGCAGCTGCAAAGATTCTTTGTAGTGCATCTCTTGTCCGTGGCTGGAATATCCAGGTCTGTGGTGCATCCCTTTGTCATATAAAAATAAGCTTTTTTAATAAGGGTAAAATGAGGTAGCGTATGGTTTCCCTGTTTTAGATGCCCTGTGTCTGTGAATGCTCTATAGCTATTTCACATTATTCATCTAAATTTGGCTGAAGATAAGTGGACTATGACTATAGACTAGTTTGTACTTATCCGTGCTCATACATTTTTCTTTATTTTTGTTACAGGAACATGTTGTGCACTTTGTTTTTAAATTGCTAACTCCTCATCCTGATTCATCTGCATCTGGGGCCAGGAATCATTTTATCGATCACATGCCTGTGTTAAGTGCTGTTTTATTTGGAGTTTGTTGTGTAGATACTGTTCATATCCTTTCTCTATATGGCATGGTGAGTGAAGCTGTTTTGTTCCCTATTGCTAATCTCATGTTTATCAATTTATTTCCTTGTTAATTCTGTTGAATTCTTGATATGACTAAGAAGGATACAGAAAGGCTTTTATGATATTAAATGTCATTGGTTCTTCCTCAGTTAATAAGTGACAAATGCCTGGAGAGAAGAATGGAGAAAGTTTCATGTGAGATTTTTTATAATAGGGCATCAAAAGTACCCATATGAGTTTTCTCAATGAGATCTAGCTATGAATAAATTAAACCCTACAAATACTGATCTGTTTGTTCAATTAGTAACCTTTTAAGTCCTAGTGTTGGTGGTTCATAGTATTCGTTGGGTTGTCAATGGGCCCAGAATTGCTCACATCGACCATGGACTACACCTAGCCTAGGCACAAGCTCAGTTAGCTCAGGCTGACCTACCTGATTATTAAAAAAATATTTTTTAAAAAAGAATTTAAAAGTACAATAAAGACATAAGAATAGAACTATAAAATAAAAATGTTTTTTATAAATACATATTTTTTATTTTTAACGTAAAAGAGGTTTTTTTTTTCCAAAATACTTTAAGAGCATATGAGAGTGAGAGAGAGAAAATAAGCTTATGGGAGAATGAGAAATGAACAGGAGAGTTAAGAGCTTATAGATTGATTTGCAAATGAGATTGTGTTTACATGAGGGATGTGGGAGAGGGGGAGAATGAGAGATTAGTGAAAGCACTTATCTGATAATGAGAAATGTCAGGTGAATGAAGGGCTTGAGGAATTGATATGAGAATGAGATTGGGGCGAACTATACTGCCTTGAAATATTTGTTATATTTGTTTCTCAGTATGCACTGGCTCAGACCCCTCTTTTCCCTTTAAGTATTTGTTTCTTTCACTGTGTGTTATATTCATTGCTCATTAGCATAATCTATGTATCTGTGGTTACATTGTTAGTCTTCTATTAATTTGGATAAAATAATGTCTCCGGAGTGTATTTTGGCTATTTGCAAAATATTGAACATCAACTATGGATTGTTGGTCAGAATCTTTCCCTTTTAGCTCATATTTCTGTATAATTTAAGGGATGTACATTGTATCAAAGTGCTTTTGCCTAAATGTATCTCTTATTGATTGCTTCAGATTCCAGAGGTTGCTGCAGCTTTAATGCCTCTTTGTGAGACCTTTGGATCTTTGTCACCCCTTTCCACTCATAGATCAAACAATTCTGAGGAAATTTCTGTTTACTCTGTTTTCTCATGTGCTTTCCTTTTTCTTCTCCGCCTTTGGAAGTTCTATAAACCATCTCAGGAGTACTGTGTAGCAGGTCGTGAAGGTTCTGTGAGAATGGAATTAACTCTGGACTATCTTCTTTTGATGCGCAATAGCCGTATTGCTTTGCAAAACTCTTCTTCTACGAAAATGGTGGACAATAATTTGGATCCCTTTAAATCATTACAAAGTCAACCAGTTTATATTGACTCATTTCCAAAACTTCGAGCTTGGTATTTTCAGAATCAGGCTTGTATAGCATCCACTCTTTCTGGTATGTGTAGTAACAATCCTGCACATCAAGTTGCCAATATGATTTTGAACATGGTTTATGGGAAAACATCAAAGGGTGAATCAGTTTCCGGTAATTCCACACCAAACACCAGCAGCAGCATAAATGTTTCCACTATAACTACAACAGAAGAATCTTACCAGAGGCCAATGGTTCCTGCATGGGATATCTTAGAAGCCGTTCCATTTGTTCTTGAAGCTATTTTGACTGCATGTGCCCATGGAAGGCTTTCATCCCGAGATTTAACTACAGGTTTGATATACTTATTTGTTTTTCACTCATTTTCTTTTCCATTTTTTTTTGGCTTGCATTTGCTTTCAGTGTTCTTGGTGCTTTAGGCCATTACTATTTTTTTCATCCTATCTAGTAGCAATAGATTGAAAATACCAAAAAAAGAAGTTATGGCACTACTGCATTTGTTTTAAAATTCTGAATATCACGGTAAATTGGTTACTAGTTTTTTCCTTTGTGAAGTTTTCATTTCATCTTATTCCTCTACATTAACCGAAAATTTCTGTAGGTTTGAGAGACCTTGTTGATTTCCTGCCAGCTTCTCTTGCTACCATCATTAGCTACTTTTCAGCAGAGATTACTCGTGGAATTTGGAAACCAGTTCCAATGAATGGGACTGATTGGCCCAGCCCAGCTCCCACTCTCCTTTCTATTGAATCTGAGATTAAGGAAATCCTTGCATCTGCTGGGGTGCATATTAAGAGCTCTTATCCTCGTATGTGTTCTATCCTTTGTTATTTGCTCTTGATTTGTTGCTATTTATAAATTTTATTGTTAGTTGTTATAAGCAGTGCAGCTTGCTCTACTTTTGTGTTTCTCCTTTTACTTTGTCTATTTCCGTGGAAAGTTGTTAAGAATTGATTTTGCTTGTGATAAGTTGAAACATCCTGGCAAATGCTGTCATGGGATGCCCAAATGATCTCTTTAGTTCTTCAATCTAATAGATACCATTTCATGTGAATGAAGTTCTAGGCTAGATTTGTAAATTTGTCATTCTGAATCTATAAACTTTCTTATGATTAGATTAGATTTGTTGATTGACGATCTATTCTGCAATTGTCTGTTTTCTAATCCTAAGTAATAATAAACTTTATCTCACAGATGGTTTGCCACCAATGCTCCCATTACCGATGGCTGCTCTTGTGAGCTTGACAATAACTTTTAAGCTTGACAAGAGCTTGGAGTACATCAATGGAATTGCAGGCCAAGCCCTTGAGAATTGTGCAACAGCCAGCACCTGGCCAAGCATGCCAATAATAGGAGCATTGTGGGCTCAAAAAGTGCGGAGATGGCACGACTTCATTGTCCTATCCTGCTCACGCTCTCCTTTTTCCACGGAGAAGGATGCTATTATAGAGCTGATCAGAAGCTGCTTCTCCTCCTTCTTAGGTCCATTGGGTGCCAGAGAACCTCAATCTACTACCATGCGAGGAGTTGCTGGTCTTCTGGGTCAGTTTATGGCTGACCAAGGTGTTCGACTACCAATAGCCCCAGGTTTCCTTTATCTCCGGACTTGTCGAAACTTTCATTCCCCCCACTTCTTCAATGAGGTGATTTTCAAGCTGGTCATTGAGTATGCTCACAAACTAGCAATTGAATGGGGCTCTGGTGGGCCTGCCCGCCTAAAATCAAGCAGGACATCTCTTGCTACTGCAGCATTAGGAATACAAGAAGCAGCAACACTTGGGGCAAGCCTTTTGTTCATTGCAGGTGGGGTGCAGTTAGTGCAGGTAGTTTATGAGGAAACAGTGCCAACACTGCTGCTATCTCCTGATGAAGCGGTGAAGCTTGGTGGTGCTGGACCAATATTAAATATTCTGCTAGGCTATGCTCTAGCCTATATGTTGATCTTATGCGGAGCTTTGGTTTGGGGATTTGGAAACACATGCCCACACACATCAGTGTTCTCCGCAAGACGAGCCCGGGTAATTGGGATCCACATGGACTTGATAGCTGGTGGCATGGAGGGAACTATAATGCTCGGGTGTGATCCAGCGACATGGAAGGCATACGTATTGTGCTTTGTGGGCTTGCTGGTGAATTTTGCACCAGCTTGGATTCCAGAGGTGAAGCAGGAGACCTTGCATAAGTTGGCTAGTGGTCTGAAGGGGTGGCAGGAGTGTGATCTGGCTCTCTCTCTCCTTGAGTTAGGTGGTCCTCCTTCCATGACGGCAGTGGTGGAGTCTGTGTTGTGATCCTCTTTCCTTAGTTTGTTTTCATCTACTGGCCTTGTAAATATCTAGTCTGTCCTGTCTTACTCTCATTTCGGACTGGGACACAAGTTCATGGTCTCCCAACATCAGGTATAGTTCAAGATTGTGTAAAGATTGAGTCGCCAGGAGGAAACTTCATCAGATAACAAAGTCACAAAGAAAATCTAGATCAATTTGCCTCGGAAGAAAACCCAGATCAAGATGTCGCTGACGCCTTGGTTTTTGGACGCGTACAGGTCTCAAAGAAGCAATTTATGATTATACCCGTTTAATTTTGCATGAGATCAACTATCTTATGGATAGTATTTATAGAGTAACATCCAGTCGTTCAAGGGCTAAAATTCTAGCCAAAAGTAGTTGAAATTGATTGATGTAACACTATTAAAAAAAACAGATATTTAAAGGCACTTTTTGATTGTGTAAATCCCAAAGGAGTTTATTTGAATAGCCTTGTTGTCAGAAGATGAATCTTAGTTCAATAGTAAATTGCTGTCACGTGAATTTAAAATCACGGATGTGTATAATAGATTCAATATCATACCGGATTATTTTATCTATCCTATGTTCATTTTGTCTTTCTTATTCTCATTTACCTGATGATCCAATGCGGCATGATGACATCCTTTTTAACTTGGTCACCACTAGTTCTTTACATATTGGATAGCATGCTGATGTTTCTGCAACATTGTTAGTATGGAGCAAACCACGAACCAATATGATACAGTTTCAATTATCTGTAAGTTAGACATGGTTCCTTCCCATTTGCAAAGTACATATATAAAAACTCATATCAAAGGTGCAAGTAGCCTACATCAGTAATACGCCAGTAGTATATATATCAAAGGTGCAAGTTATTTTAGTGAAGAGATAAATTACCCTGAAATGGTGGGTAAAATCTAGAGCTATATATTGCCATCTTAGTAAAAACTATTGATTTGTCCGGCTGGCTTCAGATTTTAGGAGGCTGAGAGTTTAATATATGACATGCACGGAATATAAAGAGTTGGAAACTAAACAAGTCATATGAAAAATATGACCTGTTTTTACCAATTAAAATAGTTGATTTTCAGTTAAATCTGTTGTATTAATTTGTTTTCTAATTAGTAAGCTAGGTTGGCTAGTTCTAAATAGTGTGTTTACTTCTTCATTGGAATAACATCAACAAGATTAGTGTTTAATTATGGGATCAGGCTGAGCCTGCATTTAAAAATACATATAAACTAAACAAGAAAAACAATTGACATCCGAGTTCAATTGATACGTCATGCTAATAAAAATATATATTACAATAATTAATTATAAAAATTTCAAATGGTTGCAAATTGTCCCTCATGCTTATTCTATCTCATATTTCCCTCAATTTTTTTTATAATATTTCCCACCATGTGATTATTATTATGGTCGCTGTACCACTAATTGTCTGCGTCACTTTTACCTTTTTATTTATATCCGGATATATTTTTTTTTAATCGGCATTATAAAATATTTTATTTTTATTTCATGAGCTATCCATGAGCGATTTGTTAACTTATCTTTCCTAATATTTTCTTCCTCTTATTTTTTTTTTAATTCTTTCTTTGTTTGCCTTATTTGGTCTTACTTTAACTAACAATTATCAAATTGAAATTTAGATTATTAATGCTAATTTCATTTTAAAAAATAACTTAAAACTTTCATAAAGTTTTATTTTTATCCTCCCTCGTAATTAGGAAAAACATATACGCCTAGTTTTACAAAAATGATTTACTGTTAAATAGGTGAACTTGACCTACTAAGAATTAAGTTTGACTAGACAATTGATTTTAATAAGAATTTACATTAATATTTACAAATTAAAATATACAAAATAGTGTATGTTTAATTAATTCTGAAACAGTAGCGACGACTTAATATCCATTAATGAGACTCATCCACTTTATGCTGTGCATATATTAAATAATCCAATAAATTAATCGATAATATTGTGAAAGTTTTCTCACATATTAATTGTCACATATTATTTATATATTTCAAACAAAATAAAAGAAATATATAATTATATTTTATTCAAACTTGATTCATGACAGAAGTAATTAGAAAGAGAATTTTAAACTTAATTTGTTCGAAAGAAATAGAAAGCTTTTGACCAAAACTGTATTAATAAAATATTGATCGGTCAAATGTAACACGGAAGATGGTATTTGACTAAAATTAAACCAACGACAGTTTCAGTGATTTCAGATTGAATTGCCAATTTTATTTGAATAAAAAAATAAAAAGTCATCTCTAATTATTAAAAAAAACATCTCTTTTTATTAAAAAACTAAAACGGCATCCTATTATATTTTGTATTCTAAAATAAGATTATTTCTGAAGTATTAAAATAAATCAATTTAAATTTATAAAAATTATTATACATAAATTTTTTTTATTAACTTTGTCAAAATTATTTAAAATTATTTTAGCATGTTTAAAAACTTTTTTTTTATCAATAGTGTAATAACTATTTAATAATTAGTGATTTCAACTATGTTAATAAAGATTCTTTTATATATACAAAAAAGTCTCTATATAATATTTCGATTGAGTTAAATTAAATTTATATATATATATATATATATTATAATTACGAGGGAGGATAAAATTAGGGAAGTTCTTTTAATTTTTATCCATTTTATTTTATTCATTTACCCAGACAAACGGAGAAACAGATATGGGGGCCGGTTTCCTCTTACAAACGAGGGGGCCGGTCGGGTTTTTTGGACTGGTTCATGTTTTTGCGTTCCCAAATCCATATATTTTTTCGCCGCGGATTGGAGGTCTCACTCACATCGCTTCTTCGCTTCTCTGGCGTTCGACGGACGAGACCTTGCTCAGTTCCTTGAATTCCTTGGGTACTGTTCTCCCCCTATCCATGCCCATCTCGATGCTTGTCGTGTTGTTTGCGGTAACTTGTTTCTTCTGGCGGATTAATCTCGGTTTAGGGTTTCGATCTGAAGTCGTACGGTTGGTGTCATTTCGTTTCGGGAATGCCATGAGTACAGGTTGCTCCTCGATCGGCTGTGATTGCTGCTCTTTATATCCATCTCGGAGACGTAGAATCTGGGATGGTCGTTTTTTTTATTTTTTTATAAAGAAAACTGGTTTCATTTACCAAGCCAGCGATGTCAATCTCTAACAAAACTTACTGTGTCTCTGGACCTATGAATAGGCGTATCACTAGTGAATGGTGATTTTGATCTGGTTGGAACTGGCCTTCCTGCTTTTAAACCTTCCGTTTCCAATCATCTTTGTCCCTCAATTTCTCTGCCATCGAGGACGAAGTATTATGTGACTTATGGAATGTTACTGTGCAGATAGTGTAAGGGAAGTTCAAAACCTTTAGCTGCTAATGAAAATTTTCAGTTTGATTAATTTTATATGAGCATGTCTGTTTTCCTTGGGAAATTGCTTTCTGCACTACGGCTCCTTTTTATTTTTTCGGGACAAAAATGAAACTTTTGATTACGTGGTCACCGAGCCATAATGCTTCCTAATGAAAAATTTATCTTGTCGTCTGGGTTTACTTGGATAGATAACAAGGAGAGGGACGGGGGAAGGAGGTAGAGCAACATCTAAATGTGCAGAGGTGATCCATGATCCACGTGCATTTTTCTGACATTTTCCCTCGCCCAGCTAGTCTCCTACCTATCTACCCAAGTAAAAGCAGCCCTTCGCTGAAGACATTTCATTTGAACCTTAATTACTTGCACTACATAATTTCTAATAGTACTAGAAACAAGTTATACAGACACACACAATTATTGCTTTACTCAGTTGCTTTGAATCAATCAATATTATGTATTTGCAAATTTCCTCTAACATTTTCTTTAATTTTTTTTTCTGATCTCAGGTTATAATAGCAGCCAATCGGGAAATCCAGAGAATTTTTATTCATTGTTTGTCATAATGAAGGGGCACTAATTTGGAACTGACTCCTTGAGCGCTTGATACAAATTCTATGATGTCTGGGCTTCTAAATGTAACTCCTTCCTTTGGGTTTTAGAAAATATATCACTTGCTTTTTCTATAAATCTGTATCCGTTTAATATTGGTATTGAATGCTGCTACCTATCTCTTCTTTCTATTATACTTCTGATGGAGTATCTGTATGACATTTATGTTTTTTGTTTCATTTCATTTTAACTGTAATACTCTTGCTTATATATCAGGATCTAGTCATTTAAAAGCTTTGATTATAATTCACCGGTTTATTTAATAGTTTAAATGATCTACATTGTCAACAACTGCTTGATAATGGAATTACCAATTGTTTCTTTGACCTAGTTATTTCTTATTTATTGCACTACCTCTGCCTTTTGTCATCCACTCAACTGTCGTTGGTCTCTAATTTCATAATTAAGAGGATGGAAACTTTTGTATGATCAACTTTTGTTAAAATTACTTAACCTTTACTTAGTTATAATGCAAATTAATGGACAATGAGTTCTTCTTTGTTGGTATCCTTTATACCAATGTTGATGCGGTAATTTTTATTTATATGTATATCCAGTGAAATCTTGAGTTTTATGTGAGGATGGGTAAGAATTCAGTGGCGTCTTATTTTTCTCCATGTATAATTAGCTATGTTGTTTTATGAACACACATCACCAAATGTTACTCGAACGTAAACTTTGGAACTTGAGGAGATATACATGAATTAAGTGTCATATGCATTAGTCTTACTGTGTGTGTCAAATTATCTGCTGCATGCAACTCTGTAAAATTTTACCAGCCTCTCAAACTTATCTTCAAGCTTGGAGATGTCATTGTACCCTTGGAGTCCAAATTGCAGAATGATCAGTTACTTTTGACTCGTTCTATTAGACTATTTACTATCTGTGTTAATTCTATAGTCATGATTGTGATTAGCTTTTTTTTTATATGGATTTTACATGGTTTCAGTAACCTTATATGCACCACGATTGAATAAGCTAGTTTGTACTGACAAATGATATCTAAGCTAGGTTTTCTATCAAAATATTAGCATTCATTGTTTTGTTTGAATACTATCCTTCCTAGTTAGGAAACTTTCACCAACTTCTTGAACACTTCCTGATCATGGTTTGTCGAAACCTTTCACTCTAGATGAATCAACATTGACCTTTGCTGATTGGATATCTTTAAGAAATAAGGCATACGAAGATGCCTTTAAGATATATTGAATACCATAGGAAGCCAACACCAACAGCTTAGATCTCAGAAATTGACTGAAATCAAGCGAGTGTTGAATTAATTGATTGATTTCTTGCACAATAAATCAAGACTTTGTTAACATTTTTTGCTTGATACAATGATTCCAACTTAAGTACCATTTTAAAAAATTGGAACACTCAGTGTGGTGCCATGTTCATATTAAGGAGACACAAAACTGAAAAAGGAAAGAAATCATACATGAAAAAGAGAATGGGTAGAGAGAGCTTACCATTTAATGACGGAGAGAAAAACACATATTGGGTTTATATGTGGGAGGAGCACACGCTTCTATGTAAGGGAGTATTTTTCCATGCATAATGTAAAAATAATGGAGTGAGGAGATTATTGATTAAGTGAGTTGAAAACATGAGACAGTTGACAATGAACTGTGAGGCGAGAACATGCAACTTAATATATTAAAATTAATCATGATATGCAGTTAATTTAATAATGTGATACTATCAATGCAAATAGTAAAAAGGCAGTTTGGTGCACGAAGTTCTGACCGTTTAGGATCCCAAGAAAGGGCTTATTGTATGCAGTTTTATCCTGCTTTGCAAGAAGTTGTTTTTAGGATTCAAATTCGTGACCTTTAGGTCATAAGGCAACAATTTTTCTGGTGCGCCAAGGCAATGCAAATAGTAATATTTCTAAAATTATTAATGTTCTCATATGAAAATTATTGCTAATTACGCATTACTTGTTGATAATTGTATGTCATATTATCAATATAATTTTTATAATAATATGAAAATTTATTAATTTGATCACAAAGGTGGGATCCTAACAGAAAAGTACAACAGTGAGAAGTGGACAATAAAAACTCATTGAGATTGTATTGATTAATAAAAAAAATAGAACTTGGTATTTTGAAGAAATTCCTCCTAAAGGGCAGTCCGGTGCACGAAGTTTCTGCCATGTGGGGTTCCGAGGGAGGATCCATTGTACGCAACCTTACTTTGTTTTTTTTGCAAGCGGCTGTTTCCAGGATATGAACCCGTGACCTCTAGGTCACAAAACAATAACTTTATCGTTGCGCCAAGGCTCCCCTTCTATGATAAAATGATTTACTGATTTTATTTACCTTCACGTGTCTGTCTAATGTTCTTGATATTGATGATGCATAATGTGCATCATTCTCTTATGGTTATTGAACATTTTTGTTATCTCATACTTTAAATAATTTTATTTCATTTTATATTTCTTTTTCAAATCATTTCATTTGATTCCTCTCAAAGTGATAAGGTCAAAACTTTATTTTTTTTTTACCGTTGTACAGGTATGAATACAAACCTTGACAATCATGGTTCTCATAATATTATTGCTACATAAATTTTGTCCCTCCAGCAGTTCTTTTATTTATTTATGCTTAAACGCACTTCCTAGAAATGGAAAAACATCATCTTTATTGTGGAAAAAAATATGATACAGTTTGAGATGATTCACTTGTTGGAAATAAATATTTTTTGGTAATTGCAAATGTTCAACTACAGCATTATTATAGGATAACATGACATGACATTGCCTTTTCCAATACCTATTTAAAACCTGGCTTATGATAGTGTTTTATTTGTCTTGTTTTTCTTGATAAAAATGCTGGACCTTTTGGTGACAGTCAACGCTTAATGGTTCGACATCAAATCTTGACTCCTCAGGCAGACCCTATGCTACATCATTTTCTGGCCAGGCTGCTACAACGCCTGGATTTCATCCTTCTGGTTAGACATTCTCACTTTAAACTTTGTTGAACATATACATGTGGATTTTTCTTAACTATTTGCACAAAAATAGGTGCTCTGCAGGGATTGCATAACATTCATGGAAGCTACAACCTACCAAACATGCCTGGTTCAATTGCAACTAGAAATGCAGCTATGGGTGGTGTCCCATCAGGAGGTGTTCAGCAACCAGGGGGAAACATTCCTAGTGGGCGGTTCACATCAAACAATATTTTGGTTGCATTGACTCAGGTTTGATCCCAGTTTAATTGCACATTAGTTTACTGGATCAGATAGTCTTTTGAACATCTTATCTAGTGTTAATATCTGCCTAGCTATGTGTTTTTTTTGTCACATCATGTTTTGGAAGAAGCTTGTGCTGTTTGAGAATTTTTTTTATCGATATAGAAATTACAGTTGGTAAAGGGTGGACAATTAGCTAGAGCAGCAAGTGATGTTTAATACCACATGTCCTCAACTGCATCACATGATTTGTATGTTCTCTTGCATGTGTGATGTGGCGTTGGTTCCTGTTTAGCCATGTGGGTTTGGTTCCTGTAGTTAAATATTAAAATATTACTCTCTGAGCTAGTGTCTTTTGCATTTATTGTTTTCTGGAATTTGAGTCTCTTCTTCTTCTTCTTCTTTTTTTTTTTTTTTTTTTTTTTGCCTTTTCATGCAGATGACTCATGGCTCTGGTGTTACAAATAGAGGGGGTATTAATGTTGGTAATCATTCTTTTGGTAATAGTAATATGAATGGAATTGGTGGGTCAATTTCTGGCATTTCTCCAAATTCAGCTACTGGCAACCGTAGTTCTGTTCCTGGTTTGGGGATATCTCCTGTTTTGGGTAATGTTGGCCCAAGACTTGCAAGTTCTATGGGGACCATCGTTGGTGGTGGCAACTTGGGAAGAAACATTAGCTCAGGAGGACTATCAGTACCTGGTTTAGCCTCGCGTGTAAATTTAGCTACGAATAGTGGATCAGGGAGTCTCAATGTTCAAGGACCCAACAGACTAATCAGTGGCATGCTCCAACAGGGTACCTTTATTTTTTTAAGATCTCCTATTTGCATGATCTAGAAACTTTATTTGGCACACTTGTTCTATTGATATGCTTCTGTGCAAATTTGCATGCAATTAGGCTTATTGCTCCCTGTGTGATGTTTTGTACCCAGAACACTAAACTTGCAAAATTAGGCTTTTTGCATAGAAGTTTTAATCAATATGAAATTTATTGTAACTACAATCTATATATTCTAGTTTCCTGTATCTATTGTAGGTAAAGTTTGGTACTCTAGTTCAAATTCTACATGTCAGCTATACTCCTGCACATGCAACCATTTACCTGGAATCTCAAATTCTATTTGATTTGTATGTGTACATGTATTTGTGCTTTTGTTCTATTCATTTTTATTGAAGTTATTAAGTAAGAAAATAAACTGAGGTTGTTCCACTTAAATGGTTAGCTAATCCGCAAATGATTGGCATGCTTGGTAACTCATACCCTACATCTGGAGGATCATTATCTCAGAATCAAGGTGGGAACAATCCATTAAGCTCTATGGGAATGTTGAATGATGTTAATGCTGCTGATAGTTCTCCTTTTGATATGAATGATTTCCCTCAATTATCTGCAAGGCCAAGCTCAGCTGGAAGTCAACAAGGGCAACTGGGTATGTGGATACGACTTGTTTACTTAATTGCTTTTCTTAAATTTTCTTTAAATGCAACATCAACCATTTGTGAATGCTTAGGTGCAACACGTAAGCAAGGAGTTGGTGTTAACTCCATTGTCCAGCAAAATCAAGAATTTAGCATACAAAATGAAGATTTCCCAGCTTTGCCAGGATATAAAGGTGTTTTTTTTTCTACACAAGCATTCTTGTTTTCTTGAAAAAGAAACTGTGTATATGTTCTGTTTGACTTGGTGCATGTTTATATGTTTCCTCTGGAAGTCAATTTACTACTTTATTGTTATTCTCATGTTCTCAGTTCAACTTTCACCAAGTTTGTTGTTTCTTTTGTTGTTGCTGCCTTTTCAAAATCTTATGTATTTATTTACATGGTTGGATGAGCCACTTAAGTCTTAGGTAGGGTTGCCTAAATGGATGTTTTTTAAATGGATGTTTTTTTTTAACATTGAGAGCTTTTATGAATTTCTTTAATTAAATCAAGGGAGAAATTCAAACATGGTTTCCTTGTTTCTAATGAAGTCTTTTTTTGGTAATTGGCTGCAATCCTCTGGCCATTTATCATATTAAATTTACTTTTTGCAACCCTATTATCCAATATGTGTCACTTTTAAATATTTTCATAGTATTTACAGTGAAGAATCTTTTGCTCTGCATCCTCTACTGGATGAAATTGCCCCTTTTGTAAGGTGGATATGCTGCTCTTGTCAAACTAACATCGCCAAGCTGTGCTTGTCCTAATTATTTAGATTCATTAGTATGAATATTATTTTCCATTCTATGTAAGACCATATCACTAGCAATATTAAAATTAATGAATCATATTTTATTATATTGGCTATTGTTTTCTATGGTCTCCCTCTACCTTTGCACCTTTAATTGTAAATGATTTAATGTATTTGAATTGATATTTACCAAACTAGAGTGAATCTATGTAAATGCTCTCTCTCAATCACACACATAGCTGCACATTTATTTGTATGCATATTTACCTAGGTAGTAATGCTATCTCTTAGACAAATTTAGTTGTAAGCATTCTCGTGTCAAGGTAATAATGATTTGAAAAAGGTTTTCACTATCTACTACAGTAATTGCTATCATTACTGCAACTTAATTACTACACTGTCTCTTCCTTTGGGCTGTCAATGAGCTAGTATGTATGGTCTCCTTAATATGCAAGGGAAAGGATTGATTATACTAATAATGTGTAATGTGTATTTGGAATTTCATGCATATTACACATTTTGTTTCTGAATATATATTAGTCCTGTAGGCTTGTCTAAATTTTGATTAGAATTTAGATTTATGTACTGGACGAATATAATTTGAACCTGATGATTTAATTGTGAATTATCTCTTTTGTGATTATAATAACACGCTTGTCTCATGTAATCTTTGTTATTTGCACCATAACAATCACCAATCATCATCATGATCAAGCTATTGTAGTCTCAGTTATTTAGGGTTCGCTACTTGGATCTTTTTCCTCCATTGAACTTATGCAAAGGACTTGTAATATTCAAACTAAATCATTCATAATTACGCAAAGTAGTGATTACATTGGCCTTCTACACATTATACTTGCAATTATATTCAACTTCTTTTTATGTTATGTACTGGTGGTTTTTGAAGATGTTCATACCATCATAACCTATTTTGTTTCATTTTATTATCTATCAGAGCTTATGTGGATTTACTATCAAGTGCTGTCTTCTTGATTTAATCTTTTTTTACAATCTGACAAATAACAATGGTAAATACCACTGTGTCTCCTTATTTATCAGAAAAGTGCAACACTTTTTTGTTGTTGTTGAAGATCTTGTACTAGAAGGAAGCAATAATGTCATGTGAATGCTAATTTAGCAACAGTACATATTAGTTCTATAGACCACTGTGTCTTCTTCCATGTTTCTGAGCATGTCATTGCATTACCTATTTTTTACTTTCCTGTTTAGGTGGTAGCGCAGATTTTTCTGTGGATTTGCATCAGAAGGAACAACTTCATGAAAGTATTTCTACCTTGCAGTCACAACATTTACCTGTGAGTTGAACTTCTTGAGTTTGTTTGATTATCCTGTCTTTGATCATAATTTACTTCACTCATCTCATAATTTGATTATCAAGTAGATGACAAGATCTACTGGATTTAGCATAGGAGGGACTTTCCAACCTAACCGTCAACAACAACAGTTGCATGCTACTGCAGCCAGTGGTGGTGGGCTTCCTTTTATGCCTGGAAACAATCAAGATCTACGATTACATGGCTCTGATTTCTTTCCTTCTTCTCATGGGAATTATCATTCACAGGTAACTTATCCAATCTAATGTTTTTTTTCTTCGAGAATGACTAATCTTAAATGATTGTATATATGCTATTAATTATATGGTTTCACCCTTGATCTTGTACAGATTCAAAACAGTGGAGCCCCTAGTATTGGAATGAGACAACTGACCTCTCCTACACCTGGTTCTGGTATAAGTGCATATGAACAGCTGATGCAGCAATATCAACAACCGCAAGGCCAATCTCAATTTCGATTACAGCAAATGCCTGATGTTAGTCAATCCTATAGAGATCAGAATATAAAGTCAACTCAGGGATCACAAATACCTCCTGATCCATTTGGTTTACTGGGCTTGTTGAGTGTTATGAGGACGAACGATCCAGATCTATCATCTCTTGCATTGGGAATTGATTTGACTACACTAGGACTGAACTTGAATTCTACTGAGAATATTCATAAAACATTTGGTTCTCCATGGTCTGATGAAGCTTCAAAAGGGGAGCCAGAGTATTGCATTCCCACGTGTTATTATGCCAAACCACCTCCACCCCTTCATGTAAGCTTGTACTTTTTTATTTTATGTTAATGTATAATCCTGAGTATATGACTTAATAAATCTCTTTTGTGGTTGTAGCAAGTATATTTCTCGAAATTTCAGATACCAACCCTGTTTTACATTTTCTATAGGTATTTTATACCACTTTTATTTTGATGTTTCTCTTACAAGTGTTATTCCTTTAATTTTTTTTTCTTGTTTGTTATCTTGGTTTTTGCAGCATGCCTAAAGATGAAGCTCAACTTTATGCAGCTTATGAACTGTAATTTCTCCACTTTAGCTTTATTTGTATGCTCCAGTTTTTGTTCTGTTTTATGGTTTTCAATTTGGGTTCCACTACCTAAACTAGTATGTTTGTGTTGACATTCTTAAAATGGAACTCTTTGTTTTTCAATACCAGTTTTCATTTTCATTTGCTGAATAATTTGGTCAGTGTTAACACAGGAAATAGTGCACTGTTTTGTTTGAGAAAGAACATTTTTACTTAAATCTTTTTATCAAACAAATCGAGTGGCATGAAGCCTTCTCCTTCGTGTCCAAGGAATATTTGAGCTTTTGTTACGAGTCACAAAAATAATCTCTTGCAAAGTAAAATAAGACTGTAATGTATTGGTGGGAGCTTCGTGCACCGAAATGCCCTTTATTAAATTTTGTTTGCATCATAGCCTTCCAATTGTCTTATCAGAAACCTTTGCAGGTATTCCCGAGGATGGTTCTACCACAAAGATCCACAGTTTTGGTTTACAAGAGTTCCAAACTCAGAGCCTCTTGTGAAGACACATGCATATGAAAGAGGATCATACCTATGTTTTGATCCCAACACATTCAGCACAATTTTGAAGGTTCGGCATGAGACAGTTGCTGCATTATTATTCTTCATTTTCAGTCACTTGATGCCCCTACTTGTTGGAATTCAGGATCACTTTGTTTTACAATACGAAGCTGTGGAAAAGAAACCAATACTCCCTTCCGATCGTCTTTAGGTTTGACCAAAAATGTCCTTGTAAAACAGGTCTTGTCATTCTTCGAATAAAGAATTTCATTCTAATTCTTTGTTTTTCCCAGTTGAGTGTTTTATGTATAGTCTTTCACCTTGGTTAGCTTATCCTTGCAGATTCGCATTTCTCTCGCTGTAGCGTAGCATTAAACTCACCTTTCTTAAGGGGGGAAGTTCCTCTACCAGCGACAGAGCTTTGGGTCCATTAATACGGTAATATTTGCAACTTTGTTATCATTACAGTGATCATAGATAGCAAAAGGTTAAGGGTTGATATTCTTTGTATGAATTGCGCTTCATAGAGTCTACATTTCCAAACGGACTAGAGCTTCTATCTCTTGGATATTGCTGAATTGGCTATAACAACTTTCAGAGGATATAGCATAGTCAGTTCCCCCGGTATCCTAATTTACCTCATTCTGCAGCTAAGATTTGTATGACAATTCATTTTGTCTTGTACTATAATTTCATTTTCAGAATTGGCTTTGCATTGATGTTATGTAACCATATTTCAATTTGTTAGGAGAAAATAGAGAATATCTTTGATACATTTTCACTTGATACCTGGACTTTGTCAACAATTGTTTATGGTCAG
>JBAMHZ010105898.1:0-16300 GCA_037177395.1 Alpinia galanga | reverse complement strand
TAAATCTAACTTGCATCCGAGTTCAGATTGTCAATTAAATAAGCATGTCTTTTGATTTCTACTCTATAAAATTACATTTTCACATCTCTGATTTTTCCTCTACAAAGTCGCCTCTCCACTTTATATCTCTACGTTCTCTAGTCCTTCTCTCTATGAAAATATGTTTTCCATCTGTCGTGACGTGAGTACTCCATGATATCTTTTCCCTACATAAAGGTAAGAAAAAAAAAAGGATAAAAAATAATCTCTGATTTGAATTCTACTTTTTTTTTATACGTTCTTCACATTCTCTCATCTTTCTAATTTGAGCATTGGAGGGGCTCTATGTCTCAACTCACTTCTAATCTATTTTCAAGTGCTTTTAGATAGACTGTCTTCCCGAGGTCTCATATACGTCCAACCTCCTAAGACTTCAAAGACAATCGACTTGGAAGTTCAGTGGAAGTTTGACCTGTCAGAAATTCATAGAAGGAGGCTGATCTGAACCAGATCGGCCCAGTGAAGGTAGAGTCTTCTTAGCTTAGCCGATTGAAAGCATTTATCCGTGAATAATTTACTGCCATTTCATAGGTATCCAACCGGATCAATTTTATTTTCCATAAACGGCAGAAAATATCTTGACTTCCATGCCAATCCACTTCTCTAAGTTCAAGCAAACAAGAACCAAAAATAAAAAGAAAAAAAACAAGGGCAGCAATGTTCAATGTTTGTAAAAACTCAGTGCCTTTGGGTAGTGAGTAAATTATAATGATTAAAGGAAGAGAAAGCAATGAAGTGGAGAGTACTGATAGATGCCTTCCTCATATTCACAAACTTACTTTTGTGGTCTGAAGTGGGCAGTGATTCTCCCATCTTATATCTTTTGGGTTTAACACCATGATTCAAAAGCAGAGGAGTTTTGATATCTCATCATATCCTCGCCCTGCTTCTCTTTAGAGCCATACCAAGAACATGGCAATGGCCATGGTCATGGAGTGCGCTTTAGGAGTTCCAGGTCCACTGTCATCTGCGCGCGTTAAAATGCCTACTCATTGTCTGTCATCTGTACTCGTGCATACCTTGCCCGCCTAGAAGAATGCTCCTTAGTTTGCAATGGCAAGGGATCGTTGAATGTAATTTTTTTATATAATATTTTGCAAGGGATCGAATATTTTTAAAATATTAATAATTTGTACTGGGTTTTGTGACGATTAAAAGGAATAATTATTAAAATTTATATTGAATTTAGTAATAATTGGAGCTTTGTTAAAATTTATCAAAAAAATACAGCAATCTTCTAGTTCCACCCTGGGCATCCGAAAACCACAGCATGCTGCCTCCAGATCAGCCATCCTAAGAGCGACACGTCAAACACCTGTGTACGTGTCGCCAAGACCCTCAACAGGAACCTGTCCACTGTTGCGCACCCATCATCCCATCTGCTTTCGACACCGCCGAAGTCCCAAGCGGGCCTGGAGTTTTGAACAACGGGAGTAGTCTAATTGAGCTCGTCACCGCCCCGCGTGGCATCCGGAGTGAGTTGAATTGAATCTGCGCTCCATCGCACGGTATGCTCACCGCCATCTTCGAAAATTAAATCGAAGGGCGATTTGCATATCCGGTCGCGAAGGCGGTCGTGGCCGTTGGATCAGATGGTAGACCGGTCAAGATCGCTTGCCGCACGGTCAAACGGATGCGGGGTGGCGTACGACGCCGCTTATTTTTTTTTAGTATCTCCTGGCACGCGTAAAAACTATAAGACCAGCGCCCTGCTTCACTGAAGTAACACTTGTTTAATTGTTCCCCATCTTACATTACTTGCGACGCGGGCGATCGGGGGAAGACGAGGGGCCGAGTCGAATCTAGGGTTTGTGTGCCGACTGATCGGCTGTTTGGAACACCCGGATGGAGGATCTCTTAATCGCGTTCTAGGAGGAAGAAAACCTACTCGCAGCTGGAATTTGGGTTTAGATTTGTTTGCTTATTTTTTGCCCCTCCTCTTTTGGATTGGGTTGTTCCCTTGACCTCGATGTGAGCGTGCGCCAGATCTAGGATGGCAGATCCAGGTGATTGCGGCGTGGAGAGCTTCGACAGTGAGTCGGCAGGGTGGAATGCTATGCCGCCGACGCAGCCAGTGCAGACGGTTCTGACGGTAGCTGCGTCGTTCAAGGGCGAGGGGAAAGCGGCTTCAGCTCAGAGGCGGAGGGCCTCGACGAAGCCAAACTTGGAGGCGGAGGAGTTCATTAATCTTCTCCACGGATCTGATCCCGTGAAAGTGGAACTCAATAGGCTCGAGAATGAAGTTAGAGGTGAGAATTCCGGGATTTTCATTTCCTTCTTCCCCGTCTATTTGAAATTACTTAGTCGTTTTTTTTTAATTTTTTTTTTATAGTTTTCAAGTATTTAGTTCGATAAATACATTGGGGTTTTGCAGACAAAGATCGAGAATTGCTGGAGGCGCAGGCTGAGATCAAGGCCCTGCGGTTGTCGGAGCGTGCAAGAGAGAAGGCACTCGAAGAGGTGAGTTGGTTTAGCATCCTGATGTAGCTTATTTACTGCTCATCTTGTTCTCTCCTTGATAGCTGGTTCTTTCCCTGATTTATCTTGACATTTTTTTAGATATTTGTTTGATCCTTGCTTTCTATTGACCTTTTCTCCATAATTTGTGCCCTGAAAAAAAGTTGGATCTCAATGTTTAATTTCCTTCTAAAAGACTAAAACAAGCTATTAATGGTATTTTATTTTGAAAAAAGACGTTTTCCTTGTCTCGACAATAATTGATATTATATGTTCTTTTTTCCAAATCAACGTATTTTTTTTATTTTTCAATCAATGTTAATAACATAACGTTAATTCAACTCTGTCTCGGTAGTTTGATGAATTGAATATATGCTAAAGGTTGAATCCAAAATGTGTATACATAAAAGTTTTTCATGAAATCATCTAAATGAGGTCTAAGAAAGCCAACTGAATTACGTAGATAGTTTTTGGTTCATTCTTATAATTGTTTCTTTGACTTTGAATTCATTGGTTCCACTGCTAAATCCTCAATTAGTTTTTTTCTGTTCTTTTACTAGAATTTTTGCTTCACCGTTTGCTAAGCCATGATATGAATGTGCTGTTTCTTATTTGTATCTCACTCATATCAGCTAACAGAGGAATTGGCAAAGTTGGACGAGAAGCTTAAGCTCACTGAATCACTATTAGAAAGCAGGGTAATCGTCATATTCTCTTCATCTAGTTTTCATTAATATTTGTTTTGTGAGTTAATGGTTGATGGGTGAGTAACTTTGCAGAATCTTGAAATTAAGAAGATAA
The DNA here is from genome assembly GCA_037177395.1 of Alpinia galanga. NCBI lineage: Eukaryota > Viridiplantae > Streptophyta > Magnoliopsida > Zingiberales > Zingiberaceae > Alpinia > Alpinia galanga. The sequence continues at coordinate 13,003 of JBAMHZ010105898.1, read as the reverse complement.
ATGATGAGAAGAAAGCAGCCATGGCTGCTCAATTTGCAGCAGAGGCAACACTTAGAAGAGTCCATGCAGCTCAAAAAGATGATGACATGCCTCCAATTGAAGCCATTCTTGCACCTCTTGAGGCAGAGTTGAAGTTAACACGGCAAGAGGTGTCTGGTTTCAATTTTATTCCAGCAAAATTATTATTCAACTATTTCTTGAAGAAAACATCGTAATTTGTCTTTCAAATCTGTACCTGTCATTATCCAACTACCTTGAGTCAAAGAACAACTTAATTTTTGTACAATATATATGGATCTGTTTTTCATGTATATATTTGCTGATTTCTTATTTCATAGGAAATAAATATTTATGATTTTGAATGATTACCTATTCACCGCAGCTAGTTTTGAAATATATTTCCATCTTTTGTGGACTATAATGTGGATGGCAAGTCACAATTATCCCACTTAGATATAAAAGAAACTTTTCAATTGCACAACATGATGGTCAAATTTGACATATTGTGAGGTTTTTTTACTGTCCTGAACACAGATATTCTGAAGCTGTGTATATGCATTGCAGCTACATTATGGTCTTTCGGATGCAGATCTATGTGATGCTTGACATAATCTGATATCATTTGAACAGATAATTCCATGTTATTCAAACTTCAGACCTTAGTCTTTCCTATTCAGACTTAAAACTTGTTCTGTTGAAGATATTCCGTCCTTTTTGGCAGGCTAAAATTTCTGCTATTTTTTGTGCAGATTGCAAAGCTACAGGATGACAACAGGGCTTTGGATCGGCTTACTAAATCAAAGGAAGCAGCACTACTAGAAGCAGAACGAACTGTTCAGATTGCTTTAGTGAAGGCTTCTATGGTAGATGACCTACAAAATAAGAACCAGGAATTGATGAAGCAGATCGAAATCTGCCAGGTATGATATGAAGATATTGAATGGAATTCTTGTTGTGTGCTAATGAACTGGCTACAGAGTTATAGGTGGTTTGTGCTATTTTTAACTATGGTCACACTCGCTTCCTTAGGAGGAGAACAAGATCTTAGACAAGATGCATAGGCAAAAAGTTGCAGAAGTTGAAAAACTAAGCCAGACTGTGCGAGAACTAGAAGAGGCTGTTCTTGCTGGTGGTGCAGCTGCAAATGCTGTTCGGGATTACCAGCGAAAAGTTCAGGAGATGAGTGTAATATATTGAACTTTACTGTGATTTCTTGAAGAATAATTATTTTCCTTTGGGCCACTTTAAATTGTGTCGTTATTACTTTGTCATTTATTGGCTCAGGAAGAGATGAAAACTCTTGACCGTGAACTTTCTCGAGCAAAAGTGTCAGCTAATAGGGTTGCAGTGGTAGTGGCCAATGAATGGAAAGATGCTAATGATAAAGTCATGCCTGTTAAACAGTGGCTTGAGGAGCGTAGGTTCATGCAGGTTAGCGGTTCATTTTTGATGGCTTACTTGGAGAATGACAAGGCGATGTAATGTCTTTGAGGAATGATTTCCTGCCCAAATTATGCCATCCTATAGAATTTTAATTGATTTTTTTTTTCAAATGGTCAATATTGTCATCATCTTGCATTTGTTTGCAGGGTGAGATGCAGCAACTTAGAGATAAGCTTGCTATCACAGAGCGTGCTGCTAGATCTGAAGCTCAACTAAAAGTAAGAATATTTATCTTCTTCTGTTTTAGAAGTTATGCTCCATATGCTTTCCTGTGTCTTCAGATTCTTATTTTTTTAAAAAAAAATTAATGTTGAGTGAGTTAGCATTCTTTTTGAACATTCAGGAGAAATTTCATTTGCGTCTAAAAGTTTTAGAAGAAGGTTTGAGAATGTCAACAAGCAGTTCTATCTGTAGCAATGTAGAGGGTAAGAGTTCAAGCAATGGTCCTTCACGTCGCCAATCTCTTGGTGGAGCTGACAACATTCCAAAGAGTGTTAATGGTTTCCTATCAAGAAGACCATCTTTTCAGATGAGATCTTCTATTTCTAGTAGCGCAATACTGAAACATGCCAAAGGAGCTTCCAAGTCATTTGATGGTGGCACTAGAACATTAGATCGAAGTAAAATCCTTGTGAATGGAACAGGCTTATTACTGAACAAATCTTCGGATGCAACTGGTGATAATGTATCACACAACACTTGGAAGGAGAATCCAGATGAGAAAATCAGTGAGTTCCCTGCGGTTGAAACAGATGATTGTGTCTCTGGATTATTATATGATATCCTGCAGAAGGAGGTAATGGCACTTAGAAAAACATGCCATGAAAAGGATCAAAGCTTAAAAGATAAGGATGATGCAATAGAGGTAAATGTGCTTGAAGAATTTTTTGTTACAAGAAACTTGTCATTTCCAAACTCATGGTTTTTGATATGGGTCTTCTAAAATAGATGCTGGCCAAAAAAGTTGATACATTGACTAAAGCAATGGAAGTGGAGGCAAAAAAGATGAGAAGGGAAGTAGCTGCAATGGAGAAAGAAGTGGCTGCTATGAGAGTAGAGAAAGAACAGGACAACAAATCTAAGCGGCTTGGTGGTTCTAAAGCTCCAGCAACTAATTCTCATTTGCTACCAGGAAGGTGAGAAAATCCTATTTGAACATATCTGATTTCCTAAGCTTTCTGAATGCAGGACACTTATAAGTGATATTGATGTAAATATCCTTTTGTTGATGTTTTCTATAAGATATATATTCTGAATTGATTTTATATTAAACAAAGTATCTAGTAGCTTATGCAGAATAGTCATCATCAAGCCATGTAGGAATTATCTATTTTGAGTCTTCTACATAAATTCTTTTCCTACTCTATGTAAGTTTTATTTCCTTTGTTATATTTAAGCCTCTTTATCACTTTTAATTACATTAACTAGAATGTTATTTGGGTCTTCCTCTGCTCCTTGCCTCTTCAACTCGATTTGATTCAATTTGTTTGTGTAACATGTTCATATCATCGTAATCTATTTTCTCATATCTTTTCATTGAAGCAACACCAAATTGCTCTGGATAGTAACTTAGGTAGAGTACGACTGTTATATGCCCTTTGGACGGTGGTTGAACTATTGTGAGAGGTAGATGATGAATATTTTATTGATTATAGATAAAGTTAGGCTTGAGATTAAACTCTCACAGTGGTAAACATGATCATTCATACTATGCATAACGTGCACTATGTGAATCCTAAATATTTGTCAGTTGTGCTTAATGCAATCAATAATATGTGATAGCACTGGTTTTCTGACTTCACTTCTCCATAATGACTTTTCACTTGTCTGACTTTCTTATTTTGAACTTGTGGAAAAAAGGAATTAGTATCAAAATTTGTTTGCTTTGTGTTTTTGCCATTTCCTTCGTGTCTTTGCCATTCCTAACTATTTTGGCCCCTTCTCTTGTTCTTTCTGCATATTCTACTTTAGCATTTAAGATGTTCAAATAATAAAACTCAGTTCCTACACAAGACAGTTTTTTATCAGTTTTATACACATTTACTTTACTAGTTTCATCTTTCACTGTCTTCATAACTTTAAGGTTTGTCTTTGAAAATTTCTACCTGTGCAGTTAAATTATGAATGGATATTCAGTTGCACATGAACCGGATTGTAGTTGATCTTGCAGATTATTATTGTGGATCTTAAGCTTTATAGGAGTGAATTTTCTGAGAGGATTATTCGATATTTGCTGTGAATCTCCAGCTGTATAGGAAAGGATTTTGTTGTGAGGATTAAGAAACAAAAAATTTGACTGTTATTGTTATAGTGAAGTTTGGCCTATACTACCAATCATTTAGTCACGAGTAATTGCCTTGTCAAAGATCCTACTTTCTCATTAAGCGTGTTTATTTAGACAGAGTAACCTTCATTCTAAGGCTACGTTTACTCAGGGGGAGAGAGATTGAAGAGAAAAGGGAGGGGGAGGGGGAGGGGTAGACAAATTCTTATTTACTTGGTCGAGAAGAATGGATCTACAACCTCCTTTTTATCCCATGTGTTAAAGACATTTACTGGCAGATGGCAATCTGTGATTGCTGACCACCAATGATGTCTGATGATTGCTGGCAGTGTTTGCTGGTGATCATTGGTGGCCAGTGGCGGCTGCTGGTGGTGGTTGACAATTGATGATGGTGTCCCTTTCGCTCACAATCTCTGATTTGTGGAGTGAACAATTTAGGTAGAAAGGAGAGGCCAAGCGATTTCTCTGTGATAGTTTTCTCTCCTTCCACTCAAGTAAATGGGTGATCTGGCTGGGATCAAGAGTGGAAATGCAGGGTCCAGTGAAAAACAGTGGCAAGATGACAGGCCGGCTTAGCAGTGGGTCATCCCTCCTTGCAGGTCAGCTCGGCAGTGGATCATCCCCCTTGGCAGGTTGATTCAATAGTGGGTCGTCCTTGGTAGGTTGACTTGGCAGTAGGTTGTTTGTCTGGTGGGTCGGTGGGCCCGAGTCGATGATCTCTCTGCTTAATGGAGTACCCCACGCTCACAATGAAGGAAGTGAAAAAGAGGACTGGGGTGGACCTTGGTGAAATATGTAAGATGATTGTGTCTGGCCTTTAAAGTAGCAAGCGGTGAGACTTTGAGAGCCTCATGTGCCTGCCGGGCTCCTTTTTATAAGCGGGGATGTGGTAGGGAGAGTCCTTATTGTCCATTACTCTGCTCATGACCCATCGTTGAGGATGTGGATTTCCCAATGCGCGAGAGAGCCTCATCTTAGGCTCCCGCGCACGAGCTGATCCCTCTTCTCAGGCCGACCCCGGCTGCTCAATTGGGCCTCAGCTTGGGAACCTTATGGGGCTGATATGGGACTTGCTCGGACTAATGCAGGACAACCTGCCCCTTGCTGGGCGCCTCCCTCAGGCGAGGCTACCCTACACGTGGCCTCTGCAGCCCCCCATGTCAAAGAGCTTTTTATTTTTCTCCAACTCCATTACTTTTCTCCCTCCATTTTGAATCCCTTCTACTAAACATCGCCTAAAACCCAACATTGATCCACAGATACCATGAAGAGAATAAGAATGGAAACATCTAGAGAACTGATGACTTGCTTACTTGGTTGAATAGGAAGACATAGGAAGAGAGGGGGGAGCGAAAGAAATAAAAATGAACATCCATGTGCTCGTTTATTCTTTTTCCTCATTGTCTTCACCCCGAAGCTAACAGGCATAAGTCATAATTGCATGTTAAAATATGATTCGGAATATAGAGTACTATGTTCTAATTGTTTTTAAGAAGGGTGATTTCTTGATTACATAATTCTTTGCATTAACTTCCAAAATCAGGACTATTCCTCGAGGTGGTTTGACGCGGAACCTATGACGAGAAGATTCAGAATCAATGTCGTTAAGAGGAGATTTGTATCGGCTTCCCCCTCTGCTTTATTAGGATCTCATATGGAGAATGAATGAGGTCCAATTTGCAGCTGACACGGTAGTTTTAGCTACTGCAGATGATGCTTGGGTTTGCTAACACGATGACCTGTTATTTTGGTAGGAACATCTCTTATTTCTTTGTATAGCTTTCTGGTGTATCCACTGTGTCGTGCCTTTTTTTTTGTTGGTTTCTTTTACTTTATTTTTCCGAGGATGTGGATAGTGTAATTTCAGATTTGTGTTACACTTTCTAATTGGTTGCCTTAGATTGATTGGTGTCACACACTCTGGTTGGCTATTGGCTATTGGCTATTATAATTACTCTGAAAATTTATAGAATTTAGTTTTGACATTTTATGAAATCAAATTATTTTAAGGTTGACGCTGCACATGTTATTAATGATAATATCTCGAAGTCAAGTATAGGTGTCTTGCCAAAACAATATGATTTAACTCCGTTCATTTGCAGGCTTTAGCTTCTGAAGCCGATTTTTTTTCTCTGACTGGTTTTTATCGGATTAAACATTCTTTACAAGATCCATTTACTCGCTCACTTCACGGCCTTGAGCTTTACCCGTTACTTGTTCCGTAAGTCTTTTGCTCCTCCCAATGTCTCGCTTCTCTGCTTGATGCAGTCTTCTCTAATTTTCTAGTGTTCCTGCTTTCCCCTTTCCTTCATCTTCCTCTTTGAATTTTGAAGAGTAGCTTCTCTATATTTGTGGATTAAAGTTTTTTTTTTTTATACAAATTTTCACAAGGTATCAGAGTAGGGTGGTTATTTTTAATAAAGAAGTTCTAAGCTGTTGTATGTCTGAAAAAGTTTCTATAAAAAGTGATTGCCTAGATAATTTGGTATGACTCATCACTTATTTGGTATTTTGACGAACTTTTATTTCTTAATTGTCTATAAACATGAGTGATCCACGAATGAGTTCCATTAACACTTTCATTCTCTTTTCATTCTTCTAATTATTTTTCATGGATCAATCGGTCCCTAAACTCAAGAAAACTCTGGAAGTGAGCCTTTTGATGAAATGGATCCTACTTTTAAAGAGTGGCAGGAAAGATGATTAAGTATTTATTCTCCTTTTTAGTTCTATGTATTAAACCCATAGAATTATGTTTACCTGTACTCCAAGCTCAAGGTTTGTTTGGGATCAAGAGTCCAACCTAGGGAGGATCCTTGAGGTCAAGAATTAAATGGTCAACATGAGGAAGGAAATACTTACCCAATTATTTAGCGAGGACCAAGATTTGTGAATGAGCTCAGTAATTTAAGATCGATTGTGACCGGTCTTAAAGATCCTTCCTAAATTAGACTCTTGCCAATGCATATTGTTCATTTGATCCTAGAGATCCTGCCTGACCAGTCTCAAAGATCCTTTCTAAATTAGACTCTTGCCAATACACATTGTTCATTTGATCCTGCGAGCTAATTAGACTTTCTAACTCTACTAAAAGGTGACCGCATCACATTGTTTAATGCATTAGATTAAAATCCAATGCAAAAAATATGCATATTAATAGAAATTATTCAGAATTTCTAACCCTAACGCTATAAACGTCAATGATAAATTTATGACGCTGGTACCAATTGATAGATTTGAAATGTAATGAATTGTTCTTCATGTATGATATCCATAAAGACGTGAACAATTATAAACCAGATTTTTTCATTGATTTATAAGGCAATTCGGTGTACAAAGCTTCTATCAATATGAGGTCCCAAGAAAAGATCTATTATACACACTCTTATTTTACTTTGCAAGAGATTATCTCTGTGACTCAAATCCGTGACTTCAAGGTCACATAACAATAATGATACTGTGGGTATTTTTATCCGGCCTATGAACCGGAGATAAGGGGCCTAGCCCATTTAAGGAGATATAAGAGGAGTTTTAGGGTTTAGGGAAAAGGGCTCCGTCCGATAGGGTTTCTTCATCTCCTTCTTCTTCGCCGTTACCGGGCAGGCCCTCCGATTCGATTCCCTTCCTCCCTCGTCGGCCTCATTTTCTGTCCTCTGCCATCCCACCTTTCCTACTCCCGTTTTCCGCTGACTAAAGGGGGGGAACAGTTCAAGGCAGACACCAAGAAAAAAAAAGGGGACCGAGGCAATGGATTTGAGGTTCTCCTTCTAATTTTGTTTTGCTCTCTAGCTATCGTTTCAGCTAGGCGACTCACCCATACGGCGTTTGCTCTCGCTCCCTCGTCTTCTTCGAAGGTGAGCTTTTATTGTCGCTCTTGATTTCTGTGGCATTGCTCGTTATTGTTTGCTTTCGGGGTCTTATCGGTGATCTTCCGAGAAATTCCATGCAATTGGTTCTACTATTTAGCCTCGGAATCAAGTGAGATTGGGTGATACCATCGGAACATGTAGAGTGGATTTTTCCTCAGAGTCTTTGAGATGGTGAGAGATACGAAGTTATGCAAGTTTCTCAGATGCACAATTATGTCTCTTCAATTTCAATTATAAGCCAGACTCGGCCACTTTCACAAACCATACTTTGTGATATCCCCAGCAGCTCTCACACATCAGAATGTGAAGGTGTTAAATCTGCTACATATTTGAAATAAAAGTCGACGTGAGATGTGAGCCCCTTTGTTGGAGGTTTTTGTATGTTTTCAGAGGTCTAAAGGCTATAAAGGGAGAATCCTTCTTTCTTTTCTTTACTGTCTTTACTACATTAAATACTTTTCTTATCTGCATTTACATACCGTTCTTCTATTTTATACTGCTCGTATCTTTAATTTTGTTCTTATATGTCATTTTATTTATCTCCCTGTCTGACTTGAGCGTCGGAGGGCCGAAGCTGGGGATCCCAGCGGTGGTTTGCTGACGTGTGTTAATGTTGACAGGACAAAATTACTGTTGCGGCCTAGAGAGAACCCCATCCTCATGTCATCTTCGAGGATTAAAAATTCCCAACCGCATCAGTTGGTGCCGTTTGTGGGAACTCTGAACAAGACGTCGAGACGCTCTGTAAGGAGTTCCTTATTCATTCAATAACTTCCTCTTTAGAGGAGGTCTCGTTGCATAATTAGTCGGCCATTCAGCCGCACAACCTTAACCATTTGGCTTCTTAGCCTTAACCGTTTGGCCTTCGCCATTCGGCTATTCGGCTGTCCGGCCACTCGGCCATTTGGCCACTCGGCCTTAGCCACCGGGCCACTCGGCCAAGACCATCCCACCACTCGACCATTCGACCTCGGCTCCCTAGCCGCTCGGTCATTTAGCCTTGGCTACTCAGCCACTCGGCCTCGACTATTCAGCTACTCGGCTGTATAGTCACTCGGCCATTTGGCCTTGACTATCCAGTCACTCGGCTGTTCACCTATTCGGTCATCCGGCTCTTCAGCCCTCTGGCCATTTGACCTTGGTCATCAGGCCACTCGGCCTCGACCAACTAGTTACTCAGCCACTTAGCCTCTGCCGTCCAGCCACCCGGTTACATAGCCGTTCGGTTCCTCAGCCATCAGGCCACTCGGCCTCAACCATCCAGTCATTCGGCTATCCTGTCATTCAGCCACTTGGCCCTTTGGCTATTCGGCCACTCAGCCCTTTGGTCATCTGGTCACTCGGCCACTCGATCATTCGGTCACTCAGCCCTTTGGTCATCTGGTCACTCGGCCTCAATCATTCAGTTGTTCGGTGTTCGGTAACCCGGCACCCTGAACCATTCTAAACCAACGGAGTTATACGAAGTGTTGTTTTTCACTCCCGGCAGGCGAGCAGCGGAGTCATATGAAGTGTTGTCTTTTACTCCCGGCAGGCGAGCAGCGGAGTTATACGAAGTGTTGTTTTTCACTCCCGGCAGGCGAGCAGCGGAGTCATATGAAGTGTTGTCTTTCACTCCCGGCAGGCGAGCAGGCATAGGCTATCTAGCCTCTCGACCATGTCTATCCGACCATTCGGCCTGGGCTATTCAGCCACTCGGCTGTATAGTCACTCAGCCATTCATCCTTGGCTACTCAGCCACTTGGCCTCGGCCCCCCGGCCATTAGGCTTCAGCTATTCATATTCGGCCACAGCCCTCTGACCACTCGGCCATGGCTATTCCATCACTCAGCTACTCAGCTGTTTGACCATGACTCTTCATTCGTTCGGCCATTCAGCTTCGGCCCTCTGGCCACTCGGCAATGGCTATCCTGTCGCTCGGGCACTTGGCCTTGGTCATCAGGCCACTCGGCCTCGACCTTCAGGCCACCCGGCCTCGACCCTCAGGTCACCCGGCCTCGACCCTCAGGCCACTCGGCCTCGACTATCCGGCCGCTCGGTTATTAGGCTTCGGCTTCGGCCCTCTATCCACTCGGCCATGGATATTCCGCCACTCAACTACTTGGCCTTGGCCATCAGGTCATTCGACCTTGGCTATTCAGCCACCTGACCTTGATCATTCGGTCGTTCGACCTTAGCTGTCCAACCATTCGATTATTCAGCTATTCGGTCATCCGACTCTTCAACCACTTGGTCATTCAGCCTTGGCTATTCAGCCACTCGGCTGTTTGGGTATTAAACCACCCAATTTCCACCACTCGACATTTAACCCCGACCCTCAGGCCACTCGGCCTCGACCATTCAGCTACCCAGCAATTCGGCCACTTGGCCACATGGCCCTTCAGCCACTCGGTGGTTCAATCATTCGTCTCTTCGGCTATCTGACTACTCGGTCGCATAGTCAATCGACCAATCAGTTAATTGGCGATTCAGTTTTGACCATCAGTTACTATAAGTGTGAGTTCAGCAACTAGAGATAATTCACCACAGCATGCTTATGGATATAGTCTTGACTGCTTACTCTTTCAGTTTGATTGGTTTATATATTGTCTTGCTAGCATTATTAATACTCTTGCTCATTTTTTATCTGCACATGTTGCCTAGCTAGCATTTTTGTTCATTTCGATCTGTTTACATATACTGCCTTGATGCATGCTTAACATTGTGACTTCTGAGCATAAGCAGCATTTTCTTTTTCATTCGGCTAGGCCGCCCGTGGCCTTCCACGGATTACGGCCGACGCCCTTATATTCCCCTGTGGTGGTGGATGGAGGAGAGAAGTTGACTGGAAGATCTGGTAGAGTGATGGCCGACGCTCCTTAGCCTCTCGAGCCATGAAGCATCTTTATTTCTACTCGGCTAGGCCGCCCGTGGCATCCCACGGATCACAGCTGACGCCCACTATTCTTATTCAGCTCGGCCACCCGAGGCAGCTCGTAAGCTCTCGCGTGGTTATCACCTCCATGTACTGACCGAGGCCGTTCGTAAGCCCTCGCGCGGTCATTATTTCTATGTTTCGTCCGAGGCAATTCGTAAGTCCTCGAGACGATTGTTATATCTATATTTTGACCGAGGCGATTCCTCGGCTATCGGGGGCCTTCCCCAACGCCATTTATCGTCTTCATACTTTTCACCCGAGGCAGTTCATAAGCCCTCGCGACGATTATCATCTCCACATTTCACCCGAGGCAGCTCGTAAGCCCTCGCGACACGGTTGTTATCTTCTCACATTTCACAAGCCCCGAGCCACATTTCCTTCTTATTCAGCTCGGGCATCTGAGGCTCCCTTCGGCGTCACTCGCCGCTCTTTATTTCTATTCAGCTCGGTCATTCGAGATGACTATCAGAGCTCTGGCCGGGGCAGTTCATAAGTCCCCGAGCCAGCTATCTTTCTCATTCAGCTCGGCCATCCGAGACTGCTACTGGAGCTCTGGCCGGGGCGGCGTTCTAATTATCCGCAGCCATTCATAAGTCCTCGGGAAGATTATTATCTCTCTATTTGGACCGAGGCGATTCGTAAGTCTTCGAGTAGATCTTTATCTCCGTATTCCGGCTGAGGCAGTTCGTAAGCCCTCGAGTCCGCATTCTCTCCATATTTTATCCGAGGCAGTTCGTAAGTCCTCGCACGGTTATCATCTTCATATTGCATCCGAGGCAGTTCGTAAGCCCTCGTGACGATTATTATCTTCACATTTCATCCGAGGCAGCTCGTAAGCCCTCGCGCGGTTATCAGCTCCATGTCTCACTCGAGGCAGTTCGTAAGTTCTCGAGCCAGCATTCCCCTTATATTCGGTCGAGGCAGATCGTAAGCCCTCGAACCGACTTTCTGGTTATTGGGCTGAGGCAATTCGTAAGTCCTCATGCAATCTTCTTCTTTCCTCGGCCAAGGCAGGTGAGACAGGTTACAAGACATTAGGGCTATGTATTTTATCCCTGAATGGAGAAGTCAGAGCAGAGATCTGATTCGGCTCTCGGTAGTAGAGTAAGAAGACTGAAGTCAGACTCATTAGAATACTTCGTCTGACTGTTTAGGGGGGTTACTTATGATACTGTGGTTAAAGTTTTATCCGGCCCAAGTATTGGGAGAGCCGGGCCGGGCCATGTAGGAAGAGATAAAAGGAACTAGGGTTGGAACGAGCAAAGGGGGTCTCTCCGTCCTCACTCATTTTGGTCGGCTTCGAATCTCTCTTTTCTCCCATTCATCGCCGCCTCCTCTCGCCTTCTCCGTCCGCGCCGAGCTGTTGCGAAGTCGATACCGCATTGCTGTAGAGGGCAGTTCAAGGGTAGCAACCACCTTTCCTACTCCCGTCTTCCGCCGACTCAAGGGGGAGGCCGCCCGATAGTTTAGGAGCCACCAAGGAAGGAGGGGGCGTCTGTGCCTTGGAGGGAGGAAAAAATTGGGAAGGTCACACTTGGGTGGTTCGGCAAGGTGCAACAAATTGTTTCAATCGCCGTCGATGACAACAAGTGTTCTTGATTGAGTGCTATGAAAGAACGAGAAAAGAAAAGAGGAAGAAGATGGAATAATGATGGTCTTCTCTTCGCTCTCACGTCTGTGGCGTCAGTGATTTCACTTTTGAGGAAATGCTTTCTTGGAGATTAACCTCACGGCTTCTGCTTGAGGAAGAAAACCCTAGGCTGCAGACATGTGGATTTCTTTATGCGGAAATAATTTAGTTCTCTCAACATCATGTTCACCTGTAGAGATCAGTGGTGCATTCATTGATATATCTGTCGAAGAAGATTTTATTTCCCTCGGTACACTATTATTGCTGCTCATTCTACCATGGTTCTAGGAGGCAGGATGAAAATTTCATCGTCGAATGAGCTCTATCTTGGATATTCTTCTAGCGGCACAAGATATATTCTCCTTTTGCTTCTTCATTATCTTTACTGCATTAAATATTTTTTTATTATCTGCAATCATATAATGCTCTCATATTTTACTCTATTAATACTGTTCTTATATTTCACTATATTCATCTCCCTGTCTGACTTGAGCGTCGGAGGGCCGACGCCGGACCTCCGGCGTCGGTTTGCTGACGTGTGTTAATGTTGACAGGGTAAAATTACTGTTGCGGCCTGGAGAGAACCCATCCTCACGTCATCTTCGAGGAGCAAAAAACCCAAGCCGCATCAGTAGAGTGATGGCCGACGCTCCTTAGCCTCTCGAGCCATGAAACATCTTTATTTTTACTCGGCTAGGCCGCCCGTGGCCTTCCACGGATCACGGCTGACGCCCTTATATTCCCCTGTGGTGGTGGATGGAGGAGAGAAGTTGAACGGAAGTCGTAGAGTGATGACCGACGCTCTTTAGCCTCTCGAGTCATGAAGCATCTTTATTTCTACTCGGCTAGGCCGCCCGTGG
>JBAMHZ010105788.1:0-16301 GCA_037177395.1 Alpinia galanga | reverse complement strand
AACCAGAATTTGATTGAAATTTAATGCTGAAGAAAGCCATGTTAAGACAAATAATTTCATAAATGGATGCAATCCCCATCTGTCAGAAAAAAAGAAATAATAGAAGCTCTTGAAGGATATACTAAAAGTTACTTAAGAGTTAAGCCATATCAACTATTTGCTCCTTTTCTTGTGGAGCTAGAGACATCACTGATAAAAATGAACTTGCAGTTTGTTTCTAAAAGCAGAAAAACAAATGTTAGATTGAAGTACGAACAAAACAAATAAGACAAATTCGTTAATTGCCAAGAAAATTCAGCCACAGAATGCACACCATGTAGTGTCCTGCCAAATACTCAGGCATTGCAGCAATTGGCACTTGAGAATCATAAATAACTAAACCCACCAGCAATAATATATCACACATTACTCTCCGAGGTTATACAAGAGGGAATACATAGAGAACATCTAAGAATCGTGACAGATGTTACCTTTGACCATTTGCCTATTGGATCCAAATTCACTCCTCTGTTTATCAGAACACCAGCAAGATCACGCCTACGAGTCTATCAACTAAAAAATTAGAAGCAGAAAGGAATGGGTAACATAACAAGAAAATCAATTATAAAAGCATCATTTCATCAAGCAATTAACTATCATGAGATGCCAGATCTTTAAAAAAGAAACAAATGGCACTAGATTTCTAGCTACCTTTAAAGTATTTGTGCACAAACATTCTGGTCGGCCTTTTCAAAAGCCTCAAGTAGCTCAATGAGTTCAACAACTGGGAGTATCTACATTGAGAAAAATAGGCAACCAAAAGAGATGTGAAATCAATAATGTGGTACGTACTGAATGACAATAATACATGGCAACCATTATCAGCACCTCAATGAAATTTTCAATTAGAAATTCATTGTAGCCATAATAAGACATTATATCTGTTTTAAGCTGATTAATATAGTCCTTCCTAGAAGCATCTTCTTGCCTCAGACTTTTGAAATTAGATAGTACGCGAACAACTGCCAAAAGCATCAAAGGCATTAATAGTACCAATTCAACACCACAGAAGAAAATTCAAATTGCATTTTGAATATATTACACCATAAAAAAAATTGCAAGACCTTCAGTTATCAGGGAGATAGACCTACTCACTTTCATTGATTCTCCAATGAATGTTCTGAAGATTGGGTGGTTGCTGAACTTGTTCTTCAAGTTCTTGTAGCACCATTCATATCTCAGTATAAAAAAGTGAACCTGTTGTGATATGTTAAGGCAGAAGTTACAGAATGCAAAAAGAAAAGAAAAGAAAAAAAAAAGACCTCTTTCGTTGGCAATCTGAACTCATCAGACTCCCCCTTTATATTAAGCTGCAACTCCTCATGCGCTTCCTCCTCCGCCCTCGCTTTTGCCTCATCTATGGCTCTTGATTTTGCCTCCAGATCAGATTCACTCGAATCTGACCCCAGCTCTTCCATTTCCTCTGAAACCAAATCATCGAAAACATCACGCAGATGACAAATAAAAGTGACAAAATCCGGCAAGGGGCTCTCCGTCGGAAGAAGCGCCCAAAGAATATAATTCCACCTCCTCCTCCTCGGAGCCTGGATCGAATTCGAGAGATTCAATCTCTTTACAGGACGCATGAACATCCTCCTTTCTAGGAATCTTCTTATCAGACTTCTGCGACACCGGAGCCATTAGCGAAGTCTGCGAGAACCAGGTGAAAAAAATATATATATATTCAGGCTGCGGCTTCGGTCGTTCTAGCATTCGAAGATGACGGCTCGCGACCGCGTGCGAGAACGAGAGATAGGACAAGGTCGATGGAGAGGCCGAGAGGCGTGCGTAGGCACGCGGCCTGCGGCAGTGGGGGCGATCGCCGGTGCGAATGACGGAGTGGAAGAACCGGACCGAGAAGGAAAAAATAAAAATAAAAAAAATCCGAAAGACGTAGACTCGGGTTTAGGAACGAAGAGTCAGTCAGCCGGGCCGGGTCTGCCCCACCCCCGGCCGGCTCGACCCCGCGTGATTAAATCGCTAGTGCCAGTGTTTACTTGGAGGTGAGGACGATAAAAAGGATGGATAAAAGTACGAAGGCACAGAGGCACTGACAGGTCCTTTCATGTTTGATGGAGGTCAATGGCGTAGGCCACTCTTATGATACAACAACGTCCTCCATGCTCATTTAATTGTCTCCACTGCCACATTCTTTATTTTTGTTTCTTTATTAAATTAAATTTATTTTTCTAAATAATAAATGAGTTAAAAGCTCGGCTGGCACGTTAACAATATAAAGGAACAATTAATTATCGGGACCACCATCAAAATGGGTATTAAATATATTTTTATGATTTGTTTTTTTTTTAATAAAAATGTTATTTAAGTAGGATATATTGCTAATATATATTTAAAAAATCGTAGTGAAATGTACTCGTAAAAAAAATAGTGTTTGATATAATTGTAGAATAATATTTTTATAAAAAAAAAAATCTCTTTAATAGATTTATTCCAGAACAATAAAATAAAGAAATTTAAGAGGAAGACGACAAGAATAAGTTGGTTCCATGTAAATTGAGGGGGAAGTAGTTAAGGGGTTAGGTGGCTTAAACACTACTATCCTTGTAAATTCTAATTTATTATCTTAACATTGAGCCTAATTAAGAGCATAATCAAGAATTCCATGGTTAATAAATTTACATGCATGTTTAATGCGTTTATCATGAAGCAACGGGATATTGTTTAATAAATATATTTGTGTTAATAGAAACATAACTAGATTTTTAATATTTATATTTATTTATTTATTTAAAAAAAACCATACCAAATTAAAGATTATAAAACAATATTGAAGATCGGTAGTGTGGAAATACGGGGGGCAAACAAAAATTAGAATCTTAATTATGTAAATTAATTGAGTGTTAATTGGGCGGAGGTTGTCGAGCAAAGTTATGTTTAGTGCTCGGCACTTTTTCATATTTTAATGCTCATTTTATATCAATTTATTTATTTATTTATTTTTTGCTGAGTTATATTGGTGTTTCTGATAACTCACACCTCAATCATAATTTTTCGTTGGAATTATATTTGATTTTCATTTAAGATGATCAATAAGAGATCTTTCACAATTTTAATTTAACTTTAATTTTTTTATATAGTTATACTAGATAATTTCAAAAAGTGCTGCTAAAATTTACAGAAATAAATTTACTAATTATATTTGAATAAAAGAAACTCAAGGTGCCTTGGTGAATTTTAACATTTTTTTAAAAGGACCAATACGTAAAACCATAAAAAGCGTTTCTATCTTGTGTCATTCCCAAGCAAGCGTTTGAGAATTTAACAGCGACGCGACGAGGAAGAAGGAAAAGGAGTGCTTTGCTGTTACTCTTCGCCTTCTTCGGTTCTTCCTATCCGCTGGGATCGCCGTAATTACCCTAAAGGCGGAAAGGGAAATGGAAGGAGGAAGGTCAAAAGGAAGGAAGGAAGGAAGAAGTCAGACCTCGCATTTTCTAGATCGCGGTGGTTTGGTTCTTTCTTCCCTTTTGACTCCTGCGCGCATTTGAGTTGATTTCCGCGTCGTAGTGCGCGGCACCTCCTCTTCTTCTCCCTCTTTTTCTGGTCACTGACTCGTTCTCGTTTGATTACTTTTTGTCATCCGACTCCGTGAGCGCGAAATCTCTGTAGCCGTCGGACTTGTTCTTGTCCTACGGCTGTTATACTCGTCTTCCTTGTTTCTCGGAGTTGTAGGGAGTCTGGTTCCAGCTAAATCTGATTCGTTCCGCTCTGGAATTCCATTTTTGGTTACCAAGTTGCCAACTTTGATCTGTTCCTGCGATCGAGTGGAACTTTTGTTAGTTTTCTGAGTTGGTTCTCTGTTCCTTTTCTTCGTTGGATTTGGTGTTTCATTAATTTAAGATTCGATTTGATCCGGTTTTGTGTTCCGTTTGTTTGCCCTAATCGAGAGAGGTTTTGCTTATTATTATTATTTTTTGAGCTTCCTCGCGATTGAGAAATGGGGAAGAAGTGTGTCTGGGAATGTTCATGAGCTTCGTGTTTTGTGGATCTCGGGGCTGCGATCGTTTCCCGAAGTGCAGATGCTGTTGAATCTTGCCGTGGCTCGTCTTCTGATCGAAGCAGAGAGAGGAGCGGCTGTTTAGGATCGACATGGGTTGCACGGGCTCGAAGCAGCTGCGCAGCGGGCGGAGTCCCGGTGCCGTCGGGCGTAGCAAGTCGCTTCCCGTCCAATTAGCCGGCGGCGGACGGCGGCGCAGCGGGTGCGGCTACCACGCCGTCTCGCTCACCTCCTCCACCCTCGGCTCACTGATGCTCGACCAAGGAGACCGCAGTTCGGACGACGAGGTAACGGCGAAGATCTCCGCCGAACACCAGGTGGCAGCGGTGGCGGCGATCGAGGCAGGCAGCGCGAGGGAGATCGGTTGCCGTCCCGAGACTTGGTCCGAGATGATTGAGCGGCGGATCCCGAAGACGCCTACGATGACCCCGCCCAACGAGCCAGAGGTCATCAACGCATGGGAGCTCATGGCCGGCCTTGAAAACGCCAGCCCCCTCCTCCTCCTCCCTCCCGCCTCCCACTACCGCTCCTTCTCGTTCCCCACCGTCCGGGACGCCCACCGCTCCTCGCCTGACTCCGACTTCACCAGCAGCTACTCACCCAAGCCGGAGTGGATGGAGCTTAGCCCCGATGACTCCGTATTCTCCGATTTCGACCCCGAGATTTTGTCCGCCTTCCGCGAAGCCCTAAATCAATCCCAAAAGAGTGAATTGGAGGAGGAAGAAGACAAGAAGCCCCCTCTCAGCGTTGTACGAGCGAGGATCAATGAGTTCCAGCAAAAGATCGACGCAAAGAAGGCAAGCAGAAATCCTAATTCCGCAAAGGTGGCGCCTTCGTTCAAGTGCCCTCCCGGCGGCGAGGGGAAAGTGGTTTTCTACTTCACCAGCCTCCGCGGAATCCGCAAAACCTACGAGGACTGCCGCACCGTGGACACGATCCTCAAGTGCTACGGCATCCGCGTCGACGAGCGGGACGTGTCGAGGCACGCTGGGTTCAAGGAGGAGCTCGTCGGCATACTAGGGCCCGGCTACCGGCTGCCGCGCGTCTTCGCCGACGGCAGCTACATCGGCGGGTCCGACGAGGTGCGGCAGCTCCACGATCAGGGAATATTGGGCAAGCTGTTGGAGTGCTGCGAGATGGCGCCGCAGGGAAAAGGCGGCGGCGGCGGCGGGGAGGTGGGGTGCGAGTGGTGCGGCGATGCGAGGTTCATCCCCTGCGAGACCTGTTCCGGAAGCTGCAAGGTCTACGTGGAGGAAGAGAAGGATGAGGAGCTCGGCGGAGGTTTCCGGCGATGCCCGGAATGCAACGAGAACGGGCTCGTTCGATGTTTGCTTTGCCGTTGAAGCCCGCTCAGTGTGTTCGACGTGTTGACTGGCTCCTTACACTACGGAGCCGGTGTGAATTTCATTTTGCCCCCCTAATTTTTATATTTTTCATTTACCCCTCGATTATAGAACATTATATTTTATCCTAAGTTTGCAAAAATATAAATATCTAAACAGCGGAGAGAACATTTCTCATCTAAATAAAACACATATAAAATTAAAATTTCAATTTATATTAAGATGTTAAATTATTTAATTAATTTTGTAAACATTTAAATTACTTAACCGTCATCGACAAAAACTAACATCTCTCCATAAGAACAAATAAAGCCTTTCAATCTGCTAGAAAAGTAAAAAAAAAAAAAAAAAAATGTCTAAATTAACATTGCCAAATAACAAGTTGAACCACAAAATTCAAACTTTATATGTATAAATAAGAAAAAAGACTAGATGGCTCACCAAACGCTAAACTTTAGATTCTTGCTTGAAGTAAAACAGAGGTGCAAATGGCTGACAAAGACATCCATTTTCAGTTCCCTACTCAAAAGTGCTAACAAGTTTTTAATCAAATAAATCTATATATAACTGAAAGGGCGAATTGTGATAAAATTTGAATCCCAAACAGTCATGATGCTAAACTAGCTATCAGTGTATGAAGCTTGTAGGAATGTAACACATCTAATCTTCTCGCATTTAGGAAGCAACACAACATCTCCATCTCATCGTTGACTGACTATAAATAAGCTTTGTCTTGATAGTAAAATGGTAAAACAGTTTCAATCTCAGTCTTCATCCTCTTCATCATCGTCATCCTGATCATCATCATCATCCTGACCGTCGTCCCCATCAGTTTCCTAGTATCAAGAAAAAGAATAATTAGTCATGGACAATCGTCTGCCAGTTTGCTAAAAAAGAGAAGGGTGGTTCTGTGAGAGCAATGGCATCATAATGATTTCCTGTCATAAAATGACTATAGCGTCTGCAATCCCATAGTTTCCACATTTTATTATGAGAGATGAGTCTTATATTACATTCAGGAAAAAGAAAAAACAAATAAAGTTCTCCAGTTGCTCATTTCAACTGAAATCATAAGGAAAGACTCTAAACAATGCTGCAAATAACAGACTTCTAAATTAGATTTCGCTAATATTAATAGAGTTCAACTAGCTGGATTGGTTTCTTTGATGGTCGTGTATTTTCTGCTTATGGGTGATTTTAATGCTTGATAAAATTTCCAATACCTGTTGAAATTTTTTTATGAGTATATGAAAAAGAAATAGGGGCAGACTATTAAGTATATTCTCGTTCTCTGATGATTAATAGATCAAATAAAAAACTTCAAGGTTAGCAAAGTATTTACTCACAATGAACATGAGAACAACTAGCACTTGCCATTCTTCCCTTATTGTAACTTAAATGTGTTAAGAATACGAAAGGAACCAGGTGAGACAAAGATCAAAGAAAAAAATGGAAGCTGCATTCACTGAGAAGACAACAGCAGTATGCAAAACTCTGTAGAATGTAGGAAGTGGCATACCTGTTCATCATCCTCGCCATCAAAATCATCTTCATCGATTTCCTGTGACATCAAATAATGATTTTGAATTATTTTTTTTCTCTTTGAATATGAGGCTCAATGTGTGAGCCATGAAGAGGAGAGAGAGAGAGAGAGCAGGGAGAAATAGGAAAGACAAGTTAGCTAATTAAACAACATACATTGTTGAAGTATTTTAAAGGATTGGGCCACAAGTCTTCCTTGATTATCTCAGCCACCTGCACATATGCTTGTAAGAGAAGGTACTTACTGTAAAATGAAGAGATTCAACATTATAAAGAGTCCAGAAGCAATTATGATCATGTGGTTGTAACAATCTAGTTCAACTCTATTTATTAGATGCCCATGAAAAGCAACATGAATCATGTTTTTTTTAATCATCCCAAATGGTTATGACCAAGACAGTTTGTTGTTATAGTGTCCAATTCAGGTTGACAAAAAAAAAAGGTCTGGAATGAAATTGAAGAAACATTACCTCATCCATCACTCCTTCCGAGAGGTTCTTATGCAAATTTTCATTAAACCAACTGAAAAAACTGTTCACAAAGAATGGATTAGGATACAGATATACATGTGCATAGTGAAGATTCACTAAATGATCAAGCTAGTTGATGCCAACTCATCAATGCAACCTAAGTTCTTAGTGAAGAGAAGTAATTGCAAATAAAGCCATACAGAGTAAACAAAAACAATAAAGGTTAGCAATCAGTACTAAGAAAGATAGCAAATAATTAACAGATAATGGTGCCTTGCACAAGGCTCAATCGAGGAATAAAATTTATGTAGCTGACCACAAAGAGTTGGTAAACACACACGTGGCTTGACAACAGTTAACAATGATGAACTAATACATAAAAGGGTAGTCCGGTGCACAACGCTCTCACCATATGAGGTTCCGAGAAAGGGTCTATTGTACGCAGTCTTATCCTAATTTGCAAGAGTTTATTTTCAAAACTCAAACCCGTAACCTCTAGGTCACAATGATGAACTAATACATAATGCAACAAAAAATTTTGAAGGATAAGAACAAAACAAGAAAGAACATTTACCTTTCCTCAACAAAGGGGCGTTTGCTTCCTTTCTTCTCTTGAACATTACCATTTGCAAGAAGATCCTATAAACAACAGAAGAGAAAAAATCACACCAACAACCCAAGTCAAAGGATCAGCAAGGAAATATTAAATGTTTGCTGCCTTACCATGCCTTCCTTCCACCTAATTTTAGTACCAGATACATTAGTAGTTCCTTCGTCAGCGAATGCATATGTCTTTGATAATTTTCTATCCTCAAAATATGGATTCTCAGAGAAGTTCTATGCTTGGTATAAACAAATACAATTAATGAGGATTAAAGACAAGGTTTTGATTATGTAAACAAATATTCAGGCACTGATGCTTAATAACTCACAAACGCAATAGAGTAGCCTGTCTTCACATCCTTAAAATCTTCAACATCTATCGATTGCATGAACTTGAAAACCTGATTCAAAGAATGCCAATTTATATTAGATTAGATAAATATAGATTGAGTAGTCACAGGGTGTGACTTTAAACAAATTATCTGAGTGGGATATGTTTTCTTTCATCACATCTTAGTTACCTCTTGATCCTTCTCAGTGAGAAGATCACCAAGGGCTGGATGACTCAAGAACTGCACAGAAGTAAAAGATATGAATACATAAAATTTCCAAAAAAGGCATTTTGGTTCAAATAACAATGTTAAAGTTAAATACCGCAGTTAACCAAAAGTCTGGGATATTTTTGATAATGTCTGCCCGTTTGACATACACAGGTCTGCGAACCTCATTGTATTTCTGCTCCACCTCAAAAACTTTATCACTTGCTTCCTCGTTGATCTAGCATATGGTCAGAAACACACCAAATGATAAAAATAAATTTAAAAAAAAAAGACAGTTGAACCACTTGATAAGAAAACAGCAGGGAAGAAACGCTCAGCTGTCATATCATTTTTACATTCTATGCAAATCATAGTGCATATATCATACAAAATAGTTCATTTTTCAAGAATGTTTGCAATACCTACTCTACCATCACATGAAAAAAAAACTAGAAGAAGAGTGTTGGCTATGCAGTTCTTCCTAAAATTGGTTTCTTTGAATAATAGACCTAACAGAAGATCCAGTGCATCATTTTAGGACTAAGCGTATAGAAGTTAAGCATCATTTCATCTAATCATGTAGCTCGAAGAGATATTGCACTCGACTATCAATCAAAATCCAAGCTTACAGATACATTCACTGAGCCTCTTCCTGATATTGTGTTCAGCACTGTTCAAAGGAAATTTAGTATGTGTAGACACATGTGCATTAAGTATCCTCATCTAAGTATCTTTCATTAATTCATTCATAGTTTAATCTTTGTGACTATCTCTAGTTTCTTTATATCTTCTAGATACACATGCTAAATGGATTCATGTTTATTTAAAAATACAATTGATTGATTCTTGAACAGGCGATAGCATCAAAATGTCAATTTGCAAAGTGAAAATCACATAGATGGAAAGTATATGTTCAATTTTGATTTAAGAAGTCACATAGATGTCAATATCCAGGGTGTTGAGCGGCAATATGAAGCTTGAGGAACGATAGATGGGCATTAATTTTCAAACAATTTTAAATTGGGAAGTGATAATATCATTAACCATTTGATTTGTAAACTATAATAATTGATGCAAGTAGACTACTGTCACCACTACCATCTAGCCAAGTGGAGAAACGAAGAAAGATATATCAAACTCTATGTAGAAGCAATAAAAATACAATCCCTAACAAGAAATTCTGCTCCAAAAATGGACAATATACATTGCTCTATCTAGAATCACAAGACAACACACATTGAGAAGCGGTAAAGGAAGTTATAAGACATACATGTTTAATTAATTGCCTATTTACAAATTAAAAGAGAATAAACTGAGCAATTTATCCAAAAGAGCATACAAGCAATCAACCAAAGATATACAAGCAAGTTGGAACCGATTAGATAAAATACTATATCATAGGGAAAATATTGTCTTTATGTTATGATTGATAGAAGCGTCGATGCAGGCCGCCATGATTAAGAGGAAAAAAGGAAAACATTTTTTTTAAATACAAAATCTAGAAAATAATGAAGAAACTAAAAAGAAATAATTTTTCCTAAAACGTTACCTTCTCCAGCTCTTCTTGTATCTCCTG
The DNA here is from genome assembly GCA_037177395.1 of Alpinia galanga. Lineage (NCBI taxonomy): Eukaryota > Viridiplantae > Streptophyta > Magnoliopsida > Zingiberales > Zingiberaceae > Alpinia > Alpinia galanga. Next base: position 6,174 of record JBAMHZ010105788.1, on the reverse strand, counting down.
GAGCTTCTCGATGTTGAGTACCAGCTCCCCATCGATGGGCTCGGGCTCCACCTCGACTCCTGGCTCCCCGACTTTCGACTTCTTACTCTTGTCGGCCGTCATCGCAAACTCTCCGCTGCAACCCCGAATCCTAACCCTAATAAGGCCGCTACTTACCGAGCACAGTGGAGCGAACTTGCAATGCCACCGGAAGCAAGACTGCGAGAGCGACCTTCGCCTACCCTGCCTCGCTTACTATTTATAGTCACCAAGGGGGAGGCTGCCCGGGTTTCCCATCACCAACTCGGGTGACGATACCTCGTCCTGGAAGTACATCTCGCCCGTTGAGTAATGCTGGCACTATAAGTTTAACGGTAACGATCATTCTCAAGATGACGAGTGGGTCCCGCAATGGCGGACAGGCAGCGGGAGATATTTAAACCCTAACCCTAAAGGGCCGAGAAAATGAGGCGGCAATCTGGACCGTTGGAAGAATCAGTATCTTCCAAATTGACGACGATGATTATAATATATATAGTTTTTTTTATTATCATTAAATTTCTAGACCTTTTTAACCTTAGGTTCAAATATAAGGATCCCTTATGAAATTTTCATCGATCATTATAGATAAATTTAGAATGTGTTCACAATCTGACGATGAAGCTTAACTTTCATAGTCACATTCTTCTTATAAAATTGTACAACATTAAAATCATATTCTAATGTTAGATATAAAAAATCTTGAGTCCAATTGCAAAAATATTTTATATTCAATATTGAATATATTTCAGTAAAAAATTAAATTGTATTTATCAATCTCACGTGTTCTACTATTGTTCCATGCCTCGAGTTTTTATTTTACAGAGCTGCAAGCATTTTTAGGGTGTCTGTCTTCCTACTGAGTTAGCTCTTGGTTAGGCATAAATTACTTCTCGTGATTTACTTTCTTCGTATTGACTGTAAGACAGATTGATAAGGGCACTAAGAGAGAGCGAACCACCTCTTGGATAATAGTTTTTGTTTTATACTATGTAGATTGATTTTTTTTTTTTGTTAGCACTAGGATGTCCGAACCTTCGGCCCAACTAATTTCTGAAGGTAGTCAGCTTTGCCTCACGATCTTTCAGGGATGCACCTTCAACAGTTGAATCGGAATAGGTCGGAGCCCCAGTAGATCTCCACCAACCATCTAGATAAATTAAGGAAGCGTTTACAGTTTTTTTAGCAAGTCAGTCTAAACTCCTCAATCATGTCATACTTGAAAGATTATCAAATGTCAAAGTTGTACTTCATCCGCCAGACAAACTCTTACACAAAAGGTCACCTCCGTAAATTTTTTAGAAATTCATCTTCAAATCGTGCCTCAGCAGAGAATCAAATTATGTTCTCCTATAAGATGTCTCACTGTCATTACCATTACATTGTGCCTTTTTTGAGGATATATGTGGATTGATTTACAAGGTCGCGATTAATGACCAAACCTTACCACCCATAAGTTTTACTGGATTGGTGTTTTTTTTTAATTATTTTTATATTTTTTTCTCTAATTCTTTTATTTGGCATCGTAAAGATCTGGTAATTAAAAATATATATAGTTTTCATCTATATAAGAATAAACAAGTATTTATTATATTATTCGCTTTTTATAGGTTTAAATTTCTTTTAAAAAGTCAATTTTAAATATTTATTTTATTTATCTTTTTAATTTTTAAAATTTTAGAAATAAGGCCTAACCATTTAAGACCATATGAAGTGGTAAATCATGTTTTTTGAATAATAAATTCAATAACGAATATGATATATTTAAATAATCATTTATAATTAATCAATTTAAATGGTTAAATAAATTTAGAATTTGCTATTATAATTTAAATAAACAAAAATATTAAAATTGACTCAAAAAAAAAAGATTTTTTAATTTTCTTCTTTCTTACTTAATTTTAAAAAATGGTAACAAAATTTATTTTTTTAAAGAAAAATCTGATTCAAATCTTGCATATTTATCCCTTTCCTTGTGGCAATTTATGCAATTATCCCCTTCGCAAATTATAATTAGCATCCAAAATGTCATTATCCTGTCAATTTTCTTTCTTAAACCGCCCAACTTCCAAATCTATTCCAATTCAGGAAACGATCCCAAAACAACAGTGATCATTATTCTTCTTAATGAAAAGCCTTAGAATATTGGTGAAGTATCTATTTCTCCTACAGTCGAACACCTGCAGAGAGATTGCTTGAGGTGGTGGAGATAATAAAGTTGTTGGTGGATTGAAAGACCTGCTGCTATTCTCATCCTTGTTCTTGTCAGTGTTCTTGTTGCTGTCTTTGTGGGGGATGGCTCTGCATTTTGTCTCTTCCTGGTTCTTGTTCGCCAATTCCCTTGTTCTTCTGGTCATTTTAGTGACCAGACATGTTTTCAGGTAATAAATTTTTTTTTTCCATTTGCAGCTGCTTAATTGATCCTAAAATTGATCCATGCTATGATAGGGTTAAAGATACTGCTACGAACGATACATTGCTTGAGTTCATCAACCTTGATTCATCATCAGAGGAAGAGGAACCACGTCTCATTTTTAAATTTCAGTATCAGATATCTAATCATCACAGTTGTAGCAACCGCGGCGACGCCTTGTCGACAGCCGATGAAGAAGAAGAGAAACCTTTCTCTGAAACGAGGATTTGCAAGAGCGAGAAGGGTTTTAGCAGTTCGATCAAAGAGGAAAAAGTTGAGATTTTGGTGGACGAAGAGAGCGTGAATTCTGAAACTGGTTTGTTTGACGAGGTTGTGGAACTAAATGGGTGTTTGTCTGACAAGGATGTCGAAAGCGAAGAATTTACTGATCCATTCAGTCCTGGACCACAACTGGATTTGAGGCAAGGAGAAGTAGAATCAAGTGAAGTTACTGCATATGAAGAAGCGCAATTGAAAATTTCCGGCTACGGCGGTGAAGATGATGAAGTTTTATTCATGGATGAGGAATATTCTGACAGAAAAGAGGTAGGGCAGCCCACAAACAGTTCCACTGGCGCTAGGTCATGCCCTTTAAATACAGGAATCGAGACCTTTTCGATATCGATCCCCAATTCTGAAAAGCAACAGCACCAGACTCAGGAGACAGAAATGAAGAGCTCAGCCGGTGAGGACTACGATGAGTTGGAGGCACTGTGGGAGCACCAGGAGCTCATCGAGCAACTCAGGATGGAGCTTCGAAAGCTCAAGGACATCGGCCTGCCAACCATTTTCGAGGAGTCAGAGAGCCCCAGGAAATTGAAAGACCTGAAGCCACTGATGTTGGACGGGAGCTTTCTCCATGATGACCCACTGAACGAGATAGAGAGGTCACACTGGAGCTACCGAGAAAGGATGAGGAAGTTGGACGTCTTGATCTACCAAAAGATGCATGCAATAGGTTGGTTGTTCGAATCGAAATGTCGCTCCTTCTCTTTAATTCTTCAAAGTTCAATCCAGTTTGTAACTAGATTTCTTGCTCAACTCACAGGCTTTCTCCAGCTGAAGGATCCTCTTCGGTCAGTTGAATCCAGGAAGGCACGAGGACTAGCAATTCAGTCCATTTTCTCGCAAAGCTTTTCGACGAGAGCTCGTCGCAACTCCAACGTCGGCCCATCGCAGAAGCTGATCAGGGAAATACAGGGCGATCTCGAAGTGGTTTATGTTGGACAAGCATGCCTCTCCTGGGAGTTCCTGAGATGGCAGTATGAGAAAGCACTGCCTAAGCTTTTCGATCCGTCCGAGCACCGGTTCTACGACCAGGCGGCCAGTGAATTCCAGCAGTTCCAAGTGAGCATTCAGAGATTCATCGAGAATGAAGCGTTTGAAGGGCCAAGGCTGCCATATTACATCAAAAACCGCTGTGTTCTTCGCAATCTTCTCCAAGTACCTGCACTTAAAGGTACTGCAAGCAGCTCCAAAACTAATTAATCTTCCGTCATGTAGAGGATCGATCTAAACCTTCGATTTAAGTTGTTCCAGAGGATTGCTCGAATGGAATAAGCAGTGAGATGATGGAAGAAATCATGAACCAGTCCATTACAACTTTCTGGGAGTTCATCAAATCTGACAAGGATCAAACTGTTGGGATTCTCAAAATGCTCATGGGCACTCATGTTGCACTGCGAGATCCTTCGGATGCCGGCCTGCTGGAAGACATCCAGTGTGAGTTACACAAGGTAAGTCATAATTTCGCTAAAAGAAACCCCAAAAAAAAAAAAGTATATCGATACTGATTGAAAGCATTTCTATCATTCTGTTCAGAAGGAGAAGAAGCTCAAGGACATTACGAGGACGTGCAACCGCCTGGTGAAGTTCAAAAAACCCAAAGAGGACCAATTGAATCGGGATGTTTTGTTCTCTCGAGTGGACTTGAAGCTAGTCGCAAGGGCTCTGAGGATGCCAAGGATCACAACTGAGCAGCTGCTTTGGTGTCACAATAAATTGAGCAAAATCAAGTTTGTAGAAAGGAGAGTCTTTAGGGAACCATCTTTCTTGCTGTTTCCATGTTGAGAATTTTTTTTCCCCCCTTCTCTGAAGCTTTGGCGTTCTTCAGGCTCCATTATTGTCATTCATTATTGGAGGAGTTGCGCAAAGAAAGGAATCATATAGTGAAGGTTGTTTATATGCACACAATGTTAGGTTAAATGCAAGCGACAGCATTTAATGACGAACAATAATCACGCTTCAATGAATTTTTGATGACGCTTCAATCACGCTTCAATGAATTTATTAAGCTGTTCAAACTTGCTTATTAATTAATTTTGATGTATATTAAATGAATCGTAAATGAATTTTTACTGAATCAAATATCACACTTATTCATGAAATATTGATTCATTTACGACCCTAAATGCCGTACCGGTAACATCGTGCTTCAAAGGAAATAAAACAGTGATCCATCTGGCTGTAACTTATTTTTTATTTTTTAAAATACATAAGTGCTATATAGCTTCATAATTATAGCAGCTGCTACAATCACACAATATTATACAGTTGTAACAGTTATAAGATTATAACAGTTACAAATACAATGTCAGAAAAAATAAATTATTTATATCGTAGTAATTGTGATTCTTTACTGCTATAATATAATATTGATTAAAAATGAAATATCAATATTGTGATATAGATTGTATCTGTTAAAAAACTATATTATTAATCAAAGTCGAAATGATTATGTTATTAAATGAAAAAAAAGAGTGTTAGTTATGACAAATATACTATAAAAAAAAAGCTCTTTTCATTTTTATCCAGAATTATATTCAATTAAATATAAAATAAAATTTATAGAAAATGAAAAATATATATATATACTACGTTAATAATAATGCATATTGGCTGGCAGTGTGCACTTTCAATAGAACAAAATATATAAATACACGTCGCTATATGGCTATTCTGGACACAAGAATGTATGATTATACAGCGACACTGATATAGCTTTCTAGTTTTTTCAGAGAATGCCACGTGGCGTGCTCAGGGGAGAAGTTGCAATCTTATACTTAAAAAATAAAAATTTAAAATTTAAAACATGAATTAAAATACGAATTCTTAATGTTTTTAAAATTTTAATTTATAAGAAATTGTCACGTGTAGCGGAACATGACGAGTAGCTCATTTAATTATGGGGCCCCCCCCGCATCGTTTTCACGATCCGTGGCTCACTGAATAATAACGACGCATAGAGGGCATCGTGAATACATATCTCTTTCGGAGGCTTTAAAATTTCCTTATCGTGTGTAATTATTATAGACGAAAATAAATAGTCATTTTACACTTGACAAGTTGTTCGTGTCTCACGTGGTCAGCTGGCAATTATGAACAAAGCATGCTCGATCAAGTTGTCTTTATCGACTCTCTCCGCATCATATTCACATCACACCATCAAAAAATTCACATATGTCTTGCTAGCGACTATTATTATTATTATTATTATGATATTAAAAATATCTAAACATTTTATTTTAAATAAATCAACTAAAATATCTATTTATTTAAATTAGAAAAATAATAATAATCATTCATCACCATTTCGAGTCATTTGCGCACCAGGTGTGTACTAATACCTGTACAAGAGGAAAGAGAGAGAAAAAAATGCATTCAGATTGCATCACTATAAATTTTAAAGCTATCTTTAAAAAAAAAAAAGGCATCCCATCAGATTATTATTTTACCTCAAAAAT
>JBAMHZ010105579.1:0-16303 GCA_037177395.1 Alpinia galanga | reverse complement strand
TATAAAAAAATAATATCAAAATAAATTGACTTGTAGACTAATAGAATTGTACAATTGTTGACTACCTAGGCACTTTGCATTCGGCCAATCATCTACCACCTAGAACCATTTTTAACACCTTGATCCACATAGCATTGGGCTATTAGCATTATGCTTCAATAATATAATGTGTAAATTATCCATAAAGTAAATATCAATTATCTAGATGGCAGTTTATCAACTTAAAAAAGACAAATGTCTTCCCCTCCAACAACAACTAAACTTTATCCCACTATGTGGAGTCAACTATATGAATCATTCTACGTCATTAGGCTCTATACCCTACTATATCATTATCTATACTTAAATAAATTTTATATTGTTTTATTTTTACAAATCAAGTCATTTTTTATTTTCCTCTTCGACGTTTAATGTGTGTATTTATCATAGTTTCATATTGCCTAATTGCAGCATTTATTGATCATTTAAGTATATGTCCGTACCATTTTAAATGCGTCTCTTAGAGTTTTTTCTCAATAGACGCAAATCCGACTCTTTCTAATGCTCTCATATCTTATTCTATTCATTCTCGTATGTCCACACATTCATCTTAACATCCTAATCTCTGCAACTCTCATCTTCTACTCATGTGCTCAAATCGTAGCCCAACATTTAGCTCCATATAATAAAACAGGTCTAACCACCATTTTATAGAACTTCCCTTTAAATTTTATAGGTATTTTATGATCACATAAAACACCCGATACTCTCCTCCATTTTAACTATTTTGCTTGTATTCTATTTAAACATCTCTCTCAATTCCTCCATCGTCTTGCAAAAATGATCTTAAATATTTAAAGCTCTCTATTCTAGACAACTCGTCATCTTCTATTTTAACACTTATCTCTTTACATCTAATATTGCTAAATTTACACTTCATATATTATGTCTTTACTTTACTAAATCTAAAACCTTTCACTTTTAGTGTTTTCCGCCAATATTCTAATTTAGCATTTACTCTTTCACGTGTCTCATCTACCAAAACAATATGATATGCAAACAATATACAACACGGTAATGTATCTTAAATGTGTCTAGTGAGTTCGTCCATGAGTAGTGTAAAAAGATAGGGACTTAGAGTTGATCTTTGATGTAACTCTATCTTTATTGAAAATGTTTCAGTTAATCCGCCTAAAGTCTTCATTCTAGTCATTACTTCTTCATACATATCCTTAATTAGTTCAATATATGCTACACCAACACCTCTCTTTTCTAGAATTCTCCATATAATTTCTTGTGAGACTCTATTATAAATTTTTTCTAAGTAAATAAATATCATATGTAGGTCTTGCTTTTACTCTTGATACTTTTCAATTAGTTACTTGAGATGTATAACTTTTATTGTCGACCTTCCAAGCGTGAACCCAAATTGATTTTCAATAACTGTGATCTCTTTCCTTAATCTTTTTTCTATTATTTTTTTTTTAAAGTTTCATTGTATGGCTCATTAATTTAATACCCCTATAGTTTACACAATTTTGTACGTCCTCTTATTCTTATATAAGAGAATTAGAGTACTTACCCTTCATTGATTAGATTTTTTTCATTTTCAATACCATGTTAAATAATTTTATAAGTCATTCAATACCTTATTTCCTTAGACACTTCCATACCCCTATTGGAATATTATCTAGTCCAACGGCTTTTCCATTTTGCATCCCATTTAAAGCTTGTTCTACTTCTGAAATTTGAATTCTACGATAAAAATTAAAATTTTTATACTCATTAGACCTACTTAAATTACTTAAGTTAAGTTGGTCACCTAAACCTTCATTAAAAAATTGATGAAAATACATTTTCCACCGTTCTTTTATTTCTCCATCATTTACTAGTACCCTATATTGCCATATAATATTGTATAGTGCTCCATTCCTTTCATGTAGCTGGCAACTTTAAAGCTTAAGCCTAATTGGTAAACTCAAATGCTTATTACATGGAAGGTGTTGGACTATAAATATCTGTTGTGTTGAATCTCAGCTAAGAACAAAGTTAAGATTACATGGTTATACAATTTCCAGTGGCAAGTTTTGTTTGTTCCAACTACAAAATAACATAAGCAAAAATTTAATTGCACCTTATCACAGTATAACAGAGAAAAATAAATCATCCTCAGACTGAGAGAAATTAAACTCCAAGAGAAATATAAGATGCTAGTACCTTTCATCTAAAAGTGTGTCGATAAGAGGGAACAATCCTCTTCTAATGTCAGAGCTGAGAACATGCTTTAAACCAATCAACATTTCCTGGAAATTGGGAGAGAACGTACCTTTGAAACAAGACAAACCAAAATTAACAAAAATGTCTTATTACTCAGCAGACAACTCACCTTTCTAATGGAGACAGAATCTGGACAAGTTACAAGCAAATTCACTATACTCTTGCAAATACTCTCCTCATGAGGTTTTATATAATCAGCATGGGTCTTCAACAGATAAGTTAGGAATGACAAAGTCTGGATCACAAGGAAATAAGGTATGGCATCAAGTCGACGAGCTGACTAGAATTACAATGATAGAGGGAGAAAGACAAAGAGAGAAAAACCTTGACTTGTGCTCCTTTTAGTTCCACAAACTGAGGCTTCTGATTGTTGGAGACCTTCTCTGGCCCAGTGATGGAGATGGAAGAAACCAAAAGTGGCAAAAGGTAAGGGATATTCGTCTGCACAAGCTTCGGGTAGAGCTGGAACAGAAACATCACTACCAGGGGGCTCTCCGTGACTATCTTGAACGACCTTGTGCTAGGGTTCAACTGCCCGGTCCCTGAGTAGGGCGACACCACCCCACCAATGCCACCATGCCCAGGCGGCGCATCTAATCCACCGCCATCATCCCCCCTGCTTCCCAATAGATGGGAAGATGGAGGTGGTGGCAGGGAAGGAGAGGTGACAGTAGACCCCGTGGAAGAAGATGCGTTGGGATTGCTGTTCGAGTTGAAAATGTGGGATACGGTCGCAGGGAAGTTGCGGTAGATGGAGCAGACAAAATCGAGGAAGGGCTGGACCTCAGCCTCGACGGTGGGGCGGAAGTTGCGAAGCAAGTCGAAGATGATGCGAATAGAAATGAAAGCGTTATCCTCGTTATCGTTCGTGAGCACAGCCAGGGATAGCTTGAGAAGGTCCTGGACGAAGGGGCGGAGCACCTCGCTGTGAGGAAGGCGGTTGAGGATCTCCACCACCACGTTCCGAAGCTTGTGCTCCACGCTCTCGGTGGTCTGCGGCGACGTCAGCTGTGTGAGGATCACCGAGAAGGCGCGGAAGTAACATCTGAGGAAGTTCAGGTACTCCGAGGTGTGCGCGATCTCTAAGCTATCCCTCACCTCCATCACCATCTGCAGCCGCGCCTGCACCGCTGCAAAAGCCAAGCAACCGCAGAAACCGCCATGACCAAACCGTCTTTTTCCTCTCCGACCACACGGAAATCAAAACAAGGAAAAGGGGGGAAAAACAAAGAGAAGGCGTACGCAAATCGGCCTCGATGAGGCGCTGCGCGTGCTGCTCGTAGTTGAGGATGGGCGCCATCTTCGTCGTTTCGAAACCCTAGAGAGGAAGGGCTACTGGGGTTTATGCTTCTCCGCTTCGAGGATGGCGAAGGGAAGTGGGGAGGGGGAGGAGGGGACTCAGGAGTTTTTCTTCGCTCTGTCCTCTAACCTGCAATCTTGCGAAGACGAGTTCAGTAGAGACTCGAGAGAGAAGTTTTTGACAGGGAAGAGGTTCATCGAACGAGACCCTCCCACGTCCGGACTAAAAAAGCGCAGTGGCCAGGCGGAAATCTACGGTTTTATTACGACGATGCTGGTTATGGATTGGGCCTCAAAATGCTGGTTTATACGGCCCAAAGCCCAAATAATTTACTTGTCTGAATACGCCGCGCCATTTTTGCTGCCTTTTGGCATTTTCTTTAACTGCCATATCTCAATTCAAATGCGGGGCTCTGAATTCCGTAAAGAAGAAACGAGTACGTCGAATTAAATTGCAGCAGGCAGCGAGCGCGCCATGGCTGTTGACTCGACTCGCCATGTAAGTCAACCGCCAACTTGACCGAGATAAACGCATTGCAGTCGCAGACTCCAAGGTTTCCCACTGCACGACGATATCCTCTGAAGCTTCCCATATCTTCTTCCCCCCGACGCTTCTCTTCCACTCGGGAGCCATGAGAGTGGTTGTTTAGGGGGAGGGACGAGGATGGCTTCGAGAAAGTGCATCGCCTGCTCTCTAATTCTGCTGGTGCTGCTACACTTGCTGCTCTGCGCCGCTCGTGCTCGCGACTTTGGAAGACTCGGAGGAGGCGTTGACGTTGGCGTTGGCGTTAGCGTTGGCCTCTCTAATCTGAGCCCCGTTCGGCATCGACATGGACGCTCGGGGGTAGACCATGAGCAGCAGAGAAGGGCTGGAGCTCTTAGAGACGAGAAAAGGAGGGTGCGCACAGGGTCTAATCCCCTCCACAACAGATAGATAAAGAAACGTGGTCAGAGTTTCAATTTTCTTCTTTCCATTCGATCTTTTGGTGTTCCTTTTTTGCAGTGATGTTTGGTAAAAGGAAGAGTTCTTGCTCTGGCATCATTGATGATAGTTAGTAAATGACAAAACATCAACTCGAATTTTTCTCATTTGCCCATATAAATCTCCTCTGCTTTCATGCATGCAAACGCTGCTCTGATACTTCTTTCCTTGACAGACGAAATTGAGAATAATTTTACTTTCGGTGATTAGAGAGAACTCGAAGCTCCATTAGTATTCGTCACATCCTTGAACAAGAGGATGAGGCAGTTTGAGAAGGAGAAGCAAGCAATTAAAGATCGAGGACGAGCGTTGGAGAAAGGACATAGAAGAGTGCCTACAGAGTTCTCGAGTCCCTTAACTGATCTGACAAGTCTTCTTCGAAAGAATTGCATTCTTCCGACGAGTAGTATGGCACATTTATTGCCCCGTTGTGTCATCGATTGGATTGTCCGTTATTACTAATTAATTAATATGCTGCGTTTTTCGAGAATGGATCCGCTCTAAACGGATCGGGCTCTGCGTTTTGGCCCAGGTCCAGCAATAGCCCACTGATTGAGCATAACTTTTGAGAGCGTGGCATGACTCGAGTCTGAATTTGCACAATAGTATAAATAATTAAATATAATTTCATATTTACATTTAATTCATGAAGTTTTTATTTATTTATTTTTAATTTGACATCAAATATTCATGCATTCAATTTTACATATCCATAAAAAAAAAATATTATCTGTCAAGATAAATTAAAAAATACTCATAATTAATGGTTCAATATTATTTATTATTCTATTTAGAGAAAAATTTCTATAAATGCTAAGGCTCGAAGTGGATATAAACTTGGGTCTAGGCTCGTTAAATAGTATTTATACGATTAGAAATTATTTTTAATCCAACTAAATTAGTTGTAACATGTTTTTTTTAATCTACATTTTGATTTATTATTATTATTTTTTTTTATCAATATCAAATCGTTTTAATAGGTTGGTTTGAGCATATTGCCCATGCTGAGCACCAAACAAGATTATCACGATCAGGTGCATAACTAGATTTTAAGGGGGTGCATTTTGTTTTAGGATAATTATTGATAACTTTAGTTATTCATTTAAGGTTATGAATAAAAATCTTATTTGGTTTAATATTTTGAGTGATTACTAAGTCATGATAGATACCTAATACGTCATATCACGTCAGCAAAAGGGTTATAGATAGGGAAATTAGAGAACCATAAAATTGGTTTTCATTAATTTCCAAGATTATGGAATTTTTTTTTCCAAATTTATCTTTTGATTTTTACTTTTTGAGACAAAAATATACTTATTAATTTAATAAATATCAATCACACCCTATATAAATTATTAATATAATTAAAATTATAATTGATCGATCGTTCCTATTGTCACCGCTGTCGTCGTCATCGCCAAAGGTCTTCACCGACCGCTGTCACAATCGACAGCTCGCTGCCAACAGCTCACTGCCAATAGCCGATCGCAAAAGTCAATCAGCGATCGACCATCATCAATTGTTACCGTTAATTGCCAATTATTGTCATTAGTCATCGATCATTATTCATCATCGTCGATCGTCAGCTGATCAATCGACATAACCATAAATAAATATATTTTAGGGTAAATAAAATTTTATAATTAAATCAAAGATAATATAGTAAAATATTAAATTATATTATACTTTAAAACTTTCAAATAAATAAATTTTTATTACATATTAAACCAAACGACATAAGTTATATTTTATTCTTTATAATTTTAATTATGTGATTAACTAGTAATTACATAATTAAAATTATACATAACTGCCCCAAATTAAACACATTCACAATGATTAAAGTAACTCCCACGTAACTAACTTCAAGTATGAGATACAACTAATTCATTTTGAACCATCCGACAATTCACTAGTTTCGATACTTTATTGTCGTACGTAGAAAATTACCTCTTATTATTGTTTTATTGTCTTGACGTGTTATATTTTCGATTGTTTTTGGTCAAATTTTGACTAAAATTTGATCAAAATTTTTCTGACGTCGATTTCTTAAGGTTCATCGGTTCTATTAAATTATAATTTAACTTCAATGATGATAAATTTCATCAACGACAGTGACGAAAGATGGCAATGCTAATAATTGGATAAGAAACTAAAAATAATAATACATTTTTGTTTAATTGCACTCGTCTTTTAAATTAAAATTATTTTTTGCGATTTGCTATTCTTTGGTTTGGTTTTGCTCAATATCTCGCGACAGGCAATATATCGGCCGATATGATATTGATGGACGAAGGCGATACGAGCCAAAATTGAGACCACGTAATCACTCGTCTCTTCGAAGCCGCGTGTCCGACAGACACGGGGCCCCTCCCGCTCATTTCCTCCTCCTTGTCGATCTCCGCCACCGCCGCCGCCGCCGCTTCCTCCTCCTTCTCCTCCTCCCATGGGCGACTTCTAGGGTAAGAGTTTCCACCTCCTTACGTGCTACCGTACCCTGCTTCTCGCCACCCATGCCCTCCGCATCCGTCCTCGTCATGCCTTGGTGGAAGAGCAACGGCAACCGTATCCTCTCATCCCCACCTTCCTTCGCCGAATCGCCTTCGTCCTCTTCGTCTCCTCTGACGAGCAAGGGATGGTCCAAAGATTCCTGCCTCTTCCCTTGGAGCAGCCGGGATAGAGATCCCCAGCTCACCCGCCAGCGCAAGCTCCGTCACCTCACCGACCTTGAAATCGATGCCTTGGCCCTCGAGGCTCCCGCGTACGAATTTTCGAGTTCCAGGGCCATGTCAGGCGCCACTAGAAATGCAGACGCCCTACCCTCCCGTTGCGCGTCCTCGTCCATGCTGTTGCCGCGCCCGCTCCCTCGTCCCGTCGCTTCGCGAGCTTCGGCCTCGGACCAGGATTTGGGATCGCCTCCGCGGCATTCGGTGGGACGCCCTCTGCCCTCTCCGTGGGAGAATTCGGGCAGGGCGGAAGGTGACGGGAATGGGACGATAGCCGAGCCCTCGACCGTTGAGTTTTCGGTAGGCAGGTATGTTTTTTTGCTTGCTAAGTATCTTGGTTACTTTTCCTTTTAGTCCTAATGGTAGACAATGGAAAAAATATTCATGCGAAACCTTATGAAGGAAACAATTTGCATTCTCTAAAATTTTTGAGGACCTTGAGGTTCTTAACATTGATATTGGAATCTTGCTTCTTATCATGCCTGCTTCTTATTGCTTCCTTCTGTTGGTGTATTTTTAAGCATCCGCCAACGTTTTTATGAGGTGCTGGAGGAGAATGGATGTCTGTTTTCTAGCTCACTCTGACTCAATATTATGATAAAAAAAATTCCTTGGTATATAGTTATCCTAACTTTTGTACCAGTGCTACCATTGTCTGCAATAACTTTGATGTTATGATTGTGAGTATTGGCATATCACTTCTGTGGTGTCTCTATGAGAGAACATGCAGGGGAAATTTTCTGTCTGAGGATATTATAGTACTAGAAACAAAAGATTCATTATTCTTTTTTGTGTACCAGCATGATTCTCTGGAAACAAAAGTAAATTTACCAGTTCTTCATGTTATTTAAAATCTTTTTTTGAGGAAGAGGAATAGTTATTTAAAATCCAACTTTACTAGTAGCGAATTGCTGAGATGTGAAAGAAAAAGATCACCGGTTGCTTGTATATGGCGTACTGAAATTTCCCTTCCTTTGATTTCCCAAAAAAGTACATCCATCTTCAACGGAAACATTTCAGTGCATATATTTCCAGTTTTACTTAGAATTAGGAGATATATTGCACTATAATGGCATTCAAAAACCCATCTGACTAGTTCCCCCTAGCCGTTGGATAAAATTACTCTCTCCCAAAACATTGTTATCTCAACAATTTAGTGCCCCTATTGAGTCCTTGTATACTATTCCAAAGCATAAGTTTCACCCTTGGTACTCTTGATAGTATTGGTTTTAGAGGGCTTGCCTTGTTACTAAAAATTGTTCAAGCAGTTAGTTGTTGTTTATGTCAAAGATTACAGTTTTTAGCTGCATTGAGGTGCTTGTGAACAGTTATGTTTAATGTCAGCCAGCCCTACTGGTATGTTGCTGGAGTGTAGAAACAAAAAAAGAAAAGACAATTTCAAAGAAATGTGAGAAAATCAAAAAGAGGATAAACATCTTAAAGGTTTAACTATCCTCTTAAGGCTATCCATCACCCAACATCACTCCAGCGTTGCAATCGACATACATTGACACTAACCTAAATTTTTTTTCTGACATTCTGTTTGTTTTTTTCGATGCTTGTAGCTATTGAAACCCTTTGTGCTACAAACTTTGTATAATCTTCAAAAGCATATAATTTGATAATTACTGAATATGTAATTTGTTTTTTTTTCTGTTGTAAGAGATGGTTTTATTACTTAGAAATATTTTTCTTATTTTCCTTTGTTCTTTTGGTTTTGGTATCGAGGAAATGTTGTTGAGATGCATTTATTACACTGCAAAGGTTAGCTTACCAGACTAATCCCCAGAGTAGACAACGTGTTGACAAACCATCAAATCTGACAACAATTAGTTACCGGAGGAAAGAATTCCCAGATCCAAATTCTTCCAGTAATATGAACTTCAGACTGAAGATCCCTTCTAAAACTGTTGCGATCGGTGATTTTGCAAGCCCTATTGCTAGTCCAATTCGGAGCCCCAGGAGATCAAGTAGTGCAGATTATTTGTCTTCTGGCAATGGCAGTACGGGCCTTAAAGTGTCATCAGCACCAGAGACCTCTACCATGGGTCTGGTGACAACTTTTATGTCAAAGACATCACCTGATAAGTTGATTCATAGTCCTGAAATTTCTCCATTTTCTAGCCCAAACACTAAAAGTAATATATCAAAATCTAGAAATCCTAGTGGACCTCCTTCACCCCTGCATACAAAGAAGTTCGCAGAGAGCTCGTCTAGACAACATGATAATGGTGGTAATGTAGAAGTGCACCCACTTCCTCTCCCTCCTGGGGCATCTCCTCCTTCACAATCAACTTTTTCTCATCAAAGTGCTGCAAAAGCAGAGGTGACACACAAGACAAATCAGTGGCAGAAAGGAAAACTACTTGGAAGTGGAACTTTTGGTAATGTTTATGAAGCCACCAACAGGTACAGCAAATTTGTGTTCTTTTATAGTTGGTACTTAGTTCCTTTCTTCTTTTCCTTTTTATATAATTTATACACTTTACAGACACACTGGTGCTTTGTGTGCGATGAAAGAAGTAAATATAATTCCTGATGATCCCAAATCAGCTGAATGCTTGAAGCAATTGGAGCAGGTTATTTCTCAATATCATAGGTTGCATATATATCTACTTATTTTGTAAACCATATTACCTTCTCATTGGTTATTTCATGCTCTGTGCAAAGTTAGCTAATTCCATAGACATTAATGGCTTTGTCTCAACCGCATGTCGTCTTCCCTAATCAGCGAATATTTTCAATTACATCCGATAGTTTCACTTCATTGACATTGATTATTTGTGATTGGTTAATTGATTAACCTTTGTTTCCCTTTTCCTGCAGGAAATAAAGTTTCTCAGTCAATTTAAGCATCCCAATATAGTTCCATACTATGGGACAGAAACAGTGAGCTTTGTTTATGGTTATTCTAAATCTTTTATCTTTCCTTTTCAGCTCTTTATTTAAGAATTTAGTTTTGGATATACAGATCGAGGATCGGCTGTACATTTATTTAGAGTATGTCCACCCTGGCTCAATTAACAAGTATGTTCGACAGCATTGTGGAGCTATGACTGAATCAGTAGTGCGCAATTTTACCCGTCATATTTTGAATGGGCTGATTTACTTGCATAGCAAAAATATTATGCACAGGTCAGTTTTCTGATGCTGGTGAATCTCATTACATATATCTGGTTGTTCCTTTATAATATTTTGGGTGAACTTTGTTCCCCCTTAATTGCTTTGAAAATAAATAAATTTTTGTTATTCCCCCAAGAGATTGTATGGCAACTCACAAATTCACAATTTAGTCAATTTAAATGTTGTCAGATCAGATGACTAATACACTATATTCTAAAGTATCTTCCTATTTTGCAGAATCATTAGCTCTTATTTTTGATGTTTCTTCTATGTGATTTTTTTCATGATGCTTTGTTACCATGATTGTCAAAACTATTCTGATGTATTTACTTCTTTCTTTTTACCTTCTAAACTTACATGATATATGTAGAAAATGATGCTAAAAAATACATGCTAGAGTTGATCTTGAGGAGGTCATTCAACAAATGAGTTAGATTCTTTAGCAAATTCTGATGGATTGAATCAAGATGGAGGTCAATTTTGCTGAGAACACTGGAACCTCTGATCCAGAGAAAACAAGATTAAGGAGAATGTTTTTCATGTTATAGTTCAATAACTTAGAGACCACCCAAAAGAGTGCCTGCTGTTTTTGTTCAGTGCGAGCATCTTGGGAGTTGAATGAGATGAACTATTGTGATTAACATGTAACATAGAATGAGGCCTGGGAAAGTGATGCGGATTATGCTTTCTGTTATTCCTTGCAAAACAGTATGATGTGGGTATTAGAGGCACTGATTGTGGAGAAACCAAAAGCAGCAGAGCTTCCTTGTAGATCTGGTTTAAAGGTACAAGGTTAATCAGGGACCAGGGTTAGTGCTGTATCT
This sequence comes from Alpinia galanga, assembly GCA_037177395.1. NCBI lineage: Eukaryota > Viridiplantae > Streptophyta > Magnoliopsida > Zingiberales > Zingiberaceae > Alpinia > Alpinia galanga. The sequence goes on along the minus strand of JBAMHZ010105579.1, from coordinate 5,093 downwards.
TGAACTACATAGGTTAGGTATGATGAGAAATATCTAAGAACTACTATTATCTCTGGGGATTTTTCTTTACTAAACAATTACTTTATCGCGATGTCAGTGTTTTTAAGGCTAGTTATTCTAACCTAGAAGAAAAATGTAAATCTTCAGTTGCAAGAATAAATAATTATAACAATCTCAATGGCCATTTACTGAAACTCACTAGCATAAATGGAATTATGGATCTGTCAGGTTATATTGCACTGTTAACATGGCACGCTGTGTGCATGCCTTTTGTCACATTTTCCTTTTTTGCTCCTATATATATTTTGTGCTCTGGTTAGGTCTTGTAATTAAGATGTTTCATTTTCTTTAGTCCCACTTTCTCATGGAGTAATTGTATCCTAAAACAAAACATATAATATCATAGATTCCTATCCACCAAAGGCTAGAAAATTGATCTTTTTTCTTTTCTTACTTATGACTATCATGAACACTTGCATTATAGATTGCCTACAGGGATCCAATTTCTTAGTGGTTCTACCACTCATTAATGAAAATTTTGACAGCTATTAGCATGACATCATTATCTTTAAGATGATAAATTGGGGACTTACTTTTGATCATCTATTCTTTCATTTGGAAGAAATGAATTTGCACATATTGTTGCAATCTGGCATACAATTTGATCATATATATACGCTTTTATCCCATTCAGATTTTAACCAACTTACTGTGTAAGTCAAGAGGTATATTGTTTGGATTTTTTTTTTGAAATATTCGATCTGTTATGATTTTGATGACATTCCATACAAAAAGAGAAGTTGAACCTTCTGTTGTTAACAAGGTGCAAATTTTGGCTTAGAAAACAAAAGCCCAGTAAGTGTCAGAGAGATCGAGCCATCTAGGAACTTAATTTGTGTCCATAAAATGAAATAGAGAAACCATCAAACATTGGCTATCTAGTTATAACAAAAAATAGAAAACCTGACATTTGGGAAACAATACTGCATATCATATTTCTGCCTCCATGTCTAGCCTCTGTGTTTCATTTTAGTGATGTAGATTTGCAGGAAGTTTTCAATATTTTTTATACATTACAAACAATTATTGCTTTCCAACACATTGCTCCGAAACAGCTTGACTAATTTTCCATACATTGATGCTGCAATTTTAGAGCAAGAAATATTATTAGAGTCTATTATGCTATTTGTGTCTAGGATTTAGACACATACGACAGGGTTATTTGAACTTGAGTACCATGTACGGGAAACGATCTAGCTTTGAAGATTGCTCTCAACTTCCTGACCATGTAACCTGGGCCAAATTTTTTATGAAAATTTATGTGGACATAAACACTAATGCTGGGTTTTGGACGGTTATGATCTTGGAACCTTGGTCTATAGGTATCAACTGCATTTCTTTCAATAGATGAAATTTCCACCTCATTTGTAACTCATATAGCACCTTACTGGGACCAACTAAAGTGTAAATTTAACTCTTTTCCTTCCAGTCTGTCTCACTTTTGCCTCAGCTTTTCACCTCTTTCGTTGGTCAGTAAATAGCCAACTTGTCTCTTCAACTTTTAGGTTGCTCATAAGCTCTCAGGAAAAAACATGTTTTGTAGTTCCTTTCCTAAAGTGGACAGTATGGAAATTTCAACTGCTTATTGTGCTTTTCTCATGGTTCTGCTTTTGTATTTTTTATGGACGTTTTTATTACATTGTTATCAGTATAGCCAGTTCATTAATAACTTTGGTAAATTTTTTGATGATACTTAGAGCACACTGCACATGCAGGATTATGTTTTGGTTTTACTCAGGAATGGCCGTCGCAAAGATGAAGCTAAGAAGGAATTGGATGTCTTTTTGGGGGAGGAGACTGCAACTTTTGTCTGCTGGTATGAACCTATATTATAGTATGAGTGTATTTGGTTCTGTGCTTCATGGAATACTCATTCTAATATTTATTTTCTAGCCCATTGATTGTTATTGTATGAATTCTCTGTTCTTCAGGTTGTGGGATCATCTCTCGTCAAATATACACTTATATTTGCAGCCGGAACAATCTATTCCAGATGAAGTGACTAAGTCTAAACATGTTCCATGTGAATCTTCAGAGAGGCAGAATTCTCATGAACTTCAAACAGTTAATGCTTCAACTGATTCTAGCACTAGAAATTATCGTAGCAGAGGGTGGAAAAGGAAAACACAGGAGAATAATGGAACCTTTCCTCTTCACAGTGTTGTGACCAACATTCTGCATGCAGAGGAGAAAGTGTCCAGATCTAATATTGACAGACGATCACGTTCTCCTATAGTTCAGGGTAAGAGAAAGCGAAACAGAGATGATGAACACACACAAGTACAGGTAAATAACTTGCCATACACTTTTGTGGTAGACCTTAATTATTCTACAACGATGAAAGTGATGTAATTAGGATGCATTAGGAATCAACTTTAATATGGTTACAGTACCTTTGTTTTATGGGTAGTATCTATTTAAGGAATGTTTGTCTAATGAGCATTACAAATTGATAGTTTAGAAAATTATTTCATGCCGATTAGCTCTGATGAAACCCTCTCTAGAATCTCAAATGATCTAAACAATTGAGATGGATATGTAGATATGGCCAACTGCACATGTATGAACCTTCCAAAAAGTTAGGATATATTATTGAACAATTAAGATGCATATGTAGATATGGTTCAACTGTACACGTATGAACTTAAAGTTAGGGTATAGTTTTAAACAAGTTGATGTAGTATTCTGTAGTTTGAATGATGGCTTACTTCTAATGCATTCTTTGGTTCGTTAGATGGCATGAAAGATTACTTTGACTAATATACTTTCTGAATTTAGCAAATTGCAAGTTCATTTTGTCAAAAAAATGTAGCTTGCAGTGAAGTGCTAAGAAGGTTGGTATGAAGGTATGACCGACCTATAATGACTAGGTTGTCTTCCTATTACATTGACCAGAGATGACATTTGGATTTGAGGAGAAGTATGCTTGAGACGTTATCACTTGCTGTTTACTTGGATAATTTAATTGTCCAAGTGACCAATTGTTGCTCAACTTCATCAATAATTTGCTTGAGACATTTAGGGCCTGTTTACTTGGAAAGTTAACTGGGAGTTGCTTTTGTTCGTTATTTGGATGAATCTTTTACAACCATATAATTCTATCTGGGACAATGAGTGATGTTGAAGTGTCGAGCTTGCTGGATCTGGCATCCTTGATGATATTAAAGTGTTGCACCTTGCATTACTGATTATTGATGCAATGCATTATGATAATTGATAAATTTTCCCCATGTTTATTAGTTAATTATATTGATTCACTTTCCTTGGTTTTTAATTTGTGATTTGTTAATAATACAGAGAGATACAGCTTCGTATTCAACAATTGGTGCTTCGCGCCGTCTTCTTCAGTTTGCTGTTCGAGATGCTGTAAAGACTGTGCAGCAGTCAAACTCTAAGGCTGAGCCGGCTTTAAATAGAGTTTGCTCGGTAGTCTCAGCACTTACTACAGATTCTGTGATAGACGCAAGATCCCACAGAAGACCAGAGTCAAGAGGAATGGGTACTCTGTCAATTGCTCTAAAAGCTGCTGCTGAAGCTGCTGAGGATGCAACCAAGGTCAGGTTAGCTGGTAGTGTTTTTGATAGATTGGGTCATAGCAAACAGATGGAAGAGGATGTCAATCAGTTGTCAGTTCCCACTGCATTAGAGCTTGAAGGTTGTGAGATTGCTGCTACTGATAAGGTTGCAGAACTACTTTATTTGGATCATCCTTACAGGAATGAGTATGATGACTTTGATGGTAACACGTCCATAGTAAAGAAGGAGACTATTGTGCCTGCCGAATGCACATTAGATAATAATGAATACGGCAGTGTTGTTAGTGTTAACCAACTTGGTCTGGATTGTTTTCAAGGTATTCCATCTCGCAAAAAAATCAAATCTGTGATGATGCAGCCAAACATTGTTCCGGAGTCTGAAGAATTATCAAAGAAAAATAGGTTATTGGATCAGGAAAGAAGTACTGGTTTAGCAGTAATGAGAACTAAGAAGGTGGTAGATAGTTCTGCTAATGTAACACAGAAACATTCCCATTATCAAGTTTCTAGGGATGATGCCAAGCCGGAGAATCAAGTAGCAGTAAAAAGGAGCACAGTTGGTGTAGGAAATCAGAGTGCCAAGTTTCTAAAAGACAGTGATGTTTTCCCAGCTCAGAATATAAAGGTAAGTTTGTTTGTTGGCATGAATCATCTTGTCAATTATTCATGCCGTGTGCATATTGGATCAAAGCACCATCTAGGTTGAATTCAAAATTCTTTATTTTTCCATTTCGTTTTTAGTCTCTGATTTATGCAATGAAAAGCTGTTGCAATTAATTAAAGTATCTTTGTACAACCAAAAATTAATAAAACCGTAACTGTCAAACTCTTTCGAAGTCATTATAAAGATATTGAACCACAAATTTAGTGTTTTATAAGTCGAACTAAGCTGTTTATTCCACCAAAACTCTACCTTAATCATGTTTGAGCCATGTCTGACTCACTATTTATTGAGATCAAATGAAGAATCTTTTCTGTGGGTCTTTTTCTTTTGGACAGCAGAAACTTTTACTGAAGAACATGGGAGATGTAGGGAAAGTTGGATTGTAAGACGGGAACTTCATTAAGTTAACAACTCAAAAGTTTGGCTTATGACTTTTATTTATGAATTACCATGACCTGTTCATTTTCTTTTCTAAACATCCTAGTATTGCACAGGGTTAGATTCTCATAAGTCATAAGAATAGTTCTTATTTACTAGAATTCCTCTCATATAAGACTAGGGCATTCAAAACATGTCTATACCATGTTAAGACCTATCTGAAAATTGTATATCAAACATGCGTGTACTGGCTTGTAAAGATTTCCAGTATGCTATGGTATTGGTATTCTGAGTATTGAACATCTGTACCTTCCCTTGGGAAATGCTATGTATCCCAACCATTATCTTAGAGTTAACTCATTCCTTAAACGGAAATATTTAATTTGCCTAAACCCTTAGTACAGTCGAATGTCAACCTTGGTTAGTCGACTGACCATTTCCTATTCAACTGCAAC
>JBAMHZ010105261.1:0-16323 GCA_037177395.1 Alpinia galanga | reverse complement strand
ATTGTTAAAAAAGAGAAGGATAAATGGTTGTATGGTTCAAAAAAAAACACCACACTATTGTAGTGTTGGATTTTAAAATCTAACATGAAGTAGTATTGAGTTTCGAAAATCAATACCATCAAGTGGTATTGGATTTTTTTTTTCAGCACCATTTAGTGATGTTAGTTTCTGAAACACCGTAGAAATTCATAAGAATTAGAATGAATTCAATTAGAATTCTATAGGTTTATCAGTTTTTTGATCAAAATTTATTAATGAATTTAAGGGATTTAGATTTTTTAAAAGTTGATATGTAATGGAAGATGGTAGTACAGTGAAAATATTTATAATGTCTGTATCTAATTTTAACATTCATATGTAAGATATGCTTATGTGTCAATTGTAGAGATGTATAATTTCACATAATTTATTGTAGAAATATCGAAATTAGACATGGACATTATAAATATATTCATTGCACTGTCCTCTTTCATTACATATTAACTTTTTAAAAATCTAAATCCCCTAAGTCCATTTAATAAATTTCGATTAAAACTCATTGATGAACCTATAAAACTTTAATTGAATTCATTCTAACTCTTATAAATTTCTACAGTGCTCCAGAAATTAACACCGCCAAATGGTGTTAAAAAAAATCATGTTACTTTTCAAAATCCAATACTACTTGATACTGAATTCTAAAACCCAGTACCACAAGTAGTACTGATTTACCGCGGTAGGAAGGTGCATGCTTTGAAAAGAAAGTGAAGAAAAAAATCAAAATGATGCCGTATGAAATAAATGTGCTTTTTTTTTAAATTTTAAAAGTAGGATGAGTTTTTTAGGAATTTAATTACTTAGTATAACCTTTTTGGTAAATTACCGTTTAAATTATATATAAAATGTCACGAGTAAAAAAAAAAATGAATTTTAAGTATTTGATAAATATTTAATATAAATTACAAAATAATATTATTTGATAATTTCTTTTAACAAATAAGCTTAAAAAAAAAGTAAATAAATTTGACCACATTAACGAGAACCGTCGTTAGGTTTAAACCCTAGTCCGTTGCCGCCGTATTGCCTTTTGTTGCTTTTTCTCCTCGTCGTTCCTCTTCCAGCTACTGCGATGACGAAGCATGCGGCGGAGGAGGGCGGTGAAGAAGAGGATTCATCGCAACCGGCACTCAGGCTTGCCCCGGGCTCTGACGTGTGCAAGGCTCTCATGGACCGCTACGGCAAGTCCTCTGCGCCGCAGCACCGCCACCTCTGCGCCTCCGCCGCGGCTATCCGCTCAATTCTCCAAGAGGAGGGCCTTCCGCTCACCCCTGTGCTCTACTTTGCCGCCGTCATAACCGCCATGCGTGATGCCGACGCATCCGACCACGGCGCTGTCGCTACTCTCTCCGCCTTCCTTGCCATCCTTCTCCCGTTCGTGCCTTCCGAGTCGATTCCACCGCCCAAGGCCAAAGATGCCGCCGGCGTTCTTGCTGCTCGCCTTCAGGATTCGGCTGCTGAGCTTCCTACTGGGGCTGTGCGATCCTTAGTCAAGTCACTGGGTGTTTTGGTGCTTCGGATGGATTTTGAGGACTGGATTTCTTTCAAATTGCCTTTGCAAGTGCTTGTGGCGCTCACTGTCGACAAGCGGCCAAAGGTACCTGCAATTTTTTTTTTTGAGTAAACTCGACGCCTGAACTAATTTCAGTCCAAAAAACAACTGCTTTAATCAATATTATACTCTCATCCTTGCAAAAACTTTTATCCAACAGCTGACTCGGAATCCTCTCTTGCTTTCTCTTATTTTTCCTTCTCCTCAATTCAAACAAGGCCTACGGAGTTGTTATGTAATCATTCCATATTTTCCAAGTTGATTTCCCTAATTAACTTCTACAGTTATTTGTGATTGTTTGTGGAGTTGAATATGTTTAGTAATCATTCTGAGAGTAGTAGGAATTTCATACTTATTCAGAAGGAAAGGTGAATGACAAGAATGCACATTGATATTATCATTAGAATTTTAAAAAGGAATTTTTTATTTTTCACTAGGCATCTGAAATGATTAACATGTTTCCTAGGAGGTATCATACTGATATAATTTTGCCTAATACAAGCAATTTCTAATTTTACCATACTCTAATATTTATAATGTCAGACTAAATGCAATGACTCAAGGGTTCATGCAAGGATGATAACTACCGCAGGAAGTATCCAGAAGATGTAGATTATGCTGAGGATGATAAATAGGCTGTGCCAAAGCATTTGTGGGGAGGGGAGGGGAAGGGGTGGGGGTGTGTACTTTGAGCAGTCTGTGAGGGCTTTCATGGGTGCACCATAGACACAGCTCCTACTCCTTTCCTGCTTTGCGTTGCCACTCAGCTCAACCATCGGCACTGGCTCTTGATATGTCTTGTTCCATCTAGGGATTGAAACCCGGCTAGAAATGAGATTTCAAACACCATATTCTTCAATTGTGACTTTCATATAAGATGAATTTGGTTTGTATTTGGATTATTTAAACTCAACTGTGTTTGTAATTCAGCTCTTCTATATGTACTCATCTGATCCATATGCAAGCCAGTCAAATGATTTTATGCCCATGTTCAGTGATGTTTCAGGGTGTTAGATGGATATTCTGAACACATGTCAGTTATGTATTAATCATGTAATTAATTTAACTATGCTACTTTGAATTTATATGATCCATGGTTCTTGATATACATTTTGCAAGATAATTCTCCTTTTTAGCTGGAGTTAAAATTTTACTATTTATACTACTGAACTTGTCATCCAGTGATTTTAGATGCTTTCGATTAAGTCTGAAACAATATATCGAGCTTATGATCAATCATGCTTATTTAATTCTGCTTTTTTGCTCAAGTTATATTTGTATATTTTGTCATTTTGATTTTTGCATGAATTATTTGTAAGTGATTATTCTTGTTTGCCAAGAGGTTTAACTTTTTTTTTTTAATGATTTAGGTGCGGAGATCTGCTCAAGTATCTGTTGAGAAGGCATTTGAAGCTTTCAAGAGTTTTGGCATCATCAAAAAGGCAAGCAAGGTTATGTTATCTTTGTACAAGAAATACATATCTTTGGCTGCAGAAATGTGTACTCCCGAGATGTCTGGTGAGACTGATTTCAAAGAGTTACCCAAAAGTGAACATCTGGAAATCATCCATATGCTTATTGCCCTTAAACTTATTGTCCCGCACCTCTCTGAGAAAGTAAGGATGGTGATCTTTTCTGATGCTCATAGGTTCTTGAGTTGTGCTTCCTCGTCGCTTACAAGACATGTCATTGAACTTGTTGATTCTTTAGTACAACAAACAGAAGCTAAGGTTCTTTTGACTGAATCGGAGAAGATCATATTTGCTTTAACATCTTATTTATCTTCTAATAAGAAGAATCCTGACGAGACAATCATTTCTCAATTGAAGTTGTTGAGAAATTTGTTGAACAAGCTCCATACTTTTCAACCCACCATATGGATCAGCAAACTTCCTGTGGTCTTCATGTCAGTTAAAGGTATGCTTATTCACAACTATAATCTCCGCTCCTTATTCCAGTTTTTGTTTTTTAGTTCAATCATGATCTTACATCAAAATTAGATAATTAAGTTGTGCTGAGGAAGATAGTTATTGCATTTTCTACTTTATAGTTCATATTAAGAACATTCAAATTTAATTTAATGATATTACCGTTTCCTTGATACTGTGAACGTGTTGAAATTATTGACTTCACTTGTTTGCAACTATGGATCATTGTTATATTTAAACTGTTAATTTTCTGGTAATACTTTCTTCCATTATACTCATATCATGGATCTTCTTGATCTCTACTTTACTAGGGTAAATAACCATAAAATGCATCAATCATTTATCTGCTAATTCGCTAGATATTTTTGTTAGTTGAAGATGTTTCTACAATATTTAGCTTCATTTTGCAGTTCAATTAGGATTTATATTTCTGGTTATGATATATGTAAAATCTTGATCCATGTATAAGCGATTAGACATTAGGATCAATTTGGATAAAAATTTCAGTATCAGTGGTAACAAATACTTGTAAAGATAAATTGGATGCATGGTGGGTGCATGTTTGTACCTTAAAAGTTGGATGGAGTTTCTTTCTGATTTTTCACCGGGTTAAGTGCTTCCAAACTCCATTTTTCCTGCCTTTTTTTGTTGTATCTAATCATGATGATTTAATTGAATGCATATTTGAGTATGACACTGTGGAAAGCATTATTTTATTTCTGTTCTTGAGGTATTTAATGATACTTTATCATGAGGCAACATAAGTAATGCAAAACAGTTTATACTGGCAATTATTCATAGTTCATACTTCATAACTGTGAATTGCCCCTTGCAGGGTTTCTAAAATCAATTTTTTTTATGATTACATGTGTTTTAAATTTTAATGGTTGGGTCGTATCCTGTCTTAATATAGAAAAGTCTCTTATACACCATTGCATCTTTTTATTCTGATTTACATGTATACAATTTTATCACTCATAGCTCATAGCACTGAATTACCCCACTGATAATCACCTAAAGTCAAATTTATTGACGATCATTTTTATTATAAACATTAATCGTTGCCATTGACTCTTTTTTATCCTGATTTACATGCGCACAGTATTGGTGAGATTTCATAGTATACTTGCTTAATCAACTTTCTATGGATTTTTTGTCTATATATTTAACTTTTGCAGGAAGTTACTATTTTTTCTACTTATTTTCAATCCTTTTCTGTGCCTTTGCAGGATATCTGGTTGCTAATAACAATATATCAGAAGTTGTTGCTGAATTCTTGAAAGACTTGATTAATGTTCAAATCGATTTAAGCATTCCCCTGCCTGCTGCAAATAATAATATTGAACAAAGTAGCCCTGAGATAAGTGCAATTGTAAATGCCATTTCAAGCATAAAAAGTTTGCTTGATGCTTGCAGTACTCCCACTGGACATATGCTTGGTGTAATTTCAGTTTTGTTTCTCAAACTTGGTATGTTCTTTCATTGATTTACCTCAACTCTTTCATTCAAATTCATGGCTACTGCTTTCGACTACTAATTAGACTGTTCATGATTATATGCAGACAAACTCTATATTCATTTTTACCCTATGTTATTTGTATCACATGCATTACAATGATTTTCCTTCCATTTTATCTGACAAATCATAAATAGATAATTGTGTCAAGCAATATTCACGCTAATTATTTTCCATAATTTACTATAGGTAAGATGTCAAACCTATTTATGAAGGATATATTGCTTAGATTATCACGGTATGCAAGAAAAGCTGATGCAAGCTCTCCTTCAATGGAATCTGTAAGTTCAAATGATGCTTCCCTAAATACAATATTAAGTTTCAAATTGCTGCTTCAGTACAAACAATTTCCTTTAAGTATATTCTCTTTTCATTCAGGCAGCCATTAGTAAAAATAGATGTGAGATGTATGTGTATATTCATGATTTTCTTATCCCTTCAACAGGCATCTAATAAGAATTCTTAATGCACGGGTGTTTCTTCTTGGTTAAGATTGATATTAAACATCTTTGATGGTAGGTTTCGATATAACATTTCATGAATTTGAATCATACATGATTATTGTTTACATGAAACCCTCGGCTAGATTTTGCAGGGCAGTAAGCCCTTTATATCAAACAATCATCTAGTCGCTTCACTTCATTGTATTTCATGTGATAGTTTAGCAGATTGCATGGCAACTTGATGTGGTACCTTTGATTGAATGACATGTGTTGTGAACTGCAAGAATTCTACAGATTAGATTGATGGAAAATTAATTTAACAAAGTTAAGACCAGTGGATCATTTGATTTATACTGAAGTTACCGAAATTTCTATTAACTTTTAGCAATTAAATATATTTTGTTCTTTCTTTTTCTGTTGGTAGGTCATGTGTAGCTTTAATTTAATAGAATAAGCAATCTCCATAGTTAATAAATCTCAAGGGGTATGGAAAAAATTTAGCGGGAAAAGGAAAATTAATGTCATACATTCATGGGTGCACTTTCTCTGGGTACACTCTCTTTTGGTGGAGCCAGAAGCCTCCATGATTGGTATGAGAAGCACATATGAATTTATCAACACTCTCTTTCTGTTGGAAACTAATCATGCTTATTTTGGTATTTAAAGTTACATTGAATTGACTTGAATAATGATGTCAAAAATCATATCAGAAAATAGATCAAGAAGCCAAGTTTAACTTATATCATGAATCAGAGATATAAGCAAATCATAGCTCTTAATCAACAACGCAAATCATAAATCAAGTAATCTAGGTTCAAATTAATAATTATAAGTTTTGAAGCACAAATCATCAACTCATCGCCTGGCTAAAATGCAGATTGTCAACAAATGACTTGCACAGATTCAATCAACTCACATATCATCTATGAACCAAGAAATCAATCATTAAAGTAATTTAACAAATATGAAACTCATGAATAAGTCCAATATTGGCAGCAAAAGGATGCAGATTCATATTTAAATGATCACCATCACTCCACAAAAATAATGCTCTCTGCCTAGCTTTAAAATGTTCGTCTTTTGCTTTTGCTCATTCAATCATCTGCAGAAATACAAAGCATTATGTTTTCCAACACTAGGCAAACATTAGAGGCTTAAACTATTTCAAGGCTCTATACTTTGTGACAGTTACTGCTACACAAGCAGTTCTGATGAATAAGAATTTGCATGCTCCTACTCGCTATGAACACATTGATTACAATAATTTTCTTGTTGTAGCTGAACAATCAAATTGACTGGCACAAGACACCAACTCATTACCATCAATGTTGATTAAACACTGTCAGTTAATGCCAAAATGAGCTTGCCAAAGAATCAACAACCACCTCCACAAGTTACCTTGTTCACACAATTTCACATGACCAAGGCATGCACCTCAGCAAATCATTTGATGCATCAACCATTTAAACAAAATAGTTATGAGATCAATCAACTAGCGATGCTTCACAGGATAGAAGTAAAAAACATCAACTCATGTCCCAAATATCTCAGGATTCATATGACATTACCTCTTGCTAATGAAGTCACAAGTCTTCTTGATGCAGCACCTTGGTAGTGCTGCTGTTTCAAAGAACAAGAAGTGGAGCTTTGTTGGTGGTTTTGCCTGTTGATGCTCTTCAGAATGGTTTGGTATTGCCTGTTTTGTGCAATACAGATTGCAGATTTTGATATATGCACTTGTCCAAAACTGTGCACATTTTGTACTCCTTTTTTCTCTCATATTGTCTCTGATGCTGAGGAATAATAAGTCTTCTTTCACGTCCCAAATTAATCTGCCATAATAAGTTTAACTGTAGTTAAGTGGAGATTTGTTTCCAGTTCTTGATTGAAGTTAATCAACAATACTTTAGAATGAATTTCTGTTAATTGTTAGGTCTTGTGTAAATTTCAGCACCACTTAATCTGTTTTCTTTATTTTGAATGCAGCTTTGCGAATGTATTGGATCTGCTGTGACTGCTGTAGGTCACGAGGTGTTTATATTGATTCCATTATCTTTCAATGAACATAAATTTAAAATTTCAAATATTTGGATGATACCTATACTAAAGAAAAATATGCGTGGAGCATCACTACATTTCTTCATGGAGCACATATTCCCACTTATTAAATGTGTTCAACAAGCCTGTGCTGAAGGTATTTACTAAACCTATACTAATTAGCTCCAATATTTACACTCCATAATTGTAAATCCTTGGCTTCTGTTTTTATTCTTTAGTCACCAGTGCAAGATTACAACAGAGGCTCAGGACATATGTATGCCAATTGTGGGATTTGCTCCCTGCTTTTTGTCACTATCCAACAGATACTTCTGAAAGTTTTGATTCCCTTGCCAAGATACTTCTAGATCTAATAAAAAATGATTCCTCTTTGCATGAAGCCATATCAATAAGCTTGCAGGTATGGCTATTATTGTTGTAGTCTGATTGCTTGACCTTGTAGCTAATTACTGCCTTACCTTCACTGTTGTGCTAATGCAGACACTTGTGATGGAGAATTTAAGTGTTCTTCGGGCAAATCAAGATGTGAATCAGCATGACCTGGTTGATAGTATTGCATTGGAAAGTTCCCACAAGTCACAAAGCTTCACTACTGAGTATTCAAAGGAAACTGCATTGAAAAACATAAAGGCTTTGACATCCAATTCTATGGTTTTGATTCAGACTCTTGCAGATGTTTTCTTTGGTTCTCCTCCTGAAAAGCATGCTGTTCTGAAGGTGTTCAATCCATCTTAACAATACTTTTTTTTATTTTCAAAGTTTTTCCCAGGAAGACTCAATGTTTCATTTGTATAGGGATGTACTTTTTAAATTTTGTGATCGAATTACTTCTGGTGTCTTCAAGTTTGACAGCCTTTTCTGTTCACATCTGTCATTTAATTTTTGTGGGAGAAAGAAAATGTTAACGGTTATGTTGTTAGTGTAAAGGAGATGGGTAGCCTCCTAAGTGACTTGGGAGAACTAAAAAGCTTGTGCGAGAAAGTTATTTATCTATATTGCTGAGGGATGACAAGAAAATTTTGCTGTCAGAAAAAAAAAATCTTCTTTTATACTTGTAACTTTATGTTTGTCTCATCAATACAAATCTGTAGTTCTTCTATTTTTTTTCAAAGTTTGTGTTTGACATTGAAATAAATTTTAAAATATGTTGTACGAGTTATATGCTCCTTCAGCAGCCTTATGCATTTCTTTCACCTTTTTATATATTTATATGTACTGACATAGCCTGGGTTTACTTTTTGCAGGATGCAATTGAGTCGTTGTCTTCACTTGTCAGGAGCGATGATCTTCATAAAATTTTCCTATCATTGTTGAAAAAGTTTGATCTATTTAATGCATTAGAGGAATCTAATAAGCTATGTGAGGATGATACTGTAAATGCTGACAAAAAGGAAGAGAATAAGAAAACAAGTACAACGGAGAAAAGCCAAGAAAGGTATTTGTCTGTATTTTAGTATATCAACGAATTTATCTAACATTTGATTTTCCTTTTCATTTCATTTTTTTTTAATTTATTTTCCTGTTTTGTGAATGAGCATTGAAACTTCTAACAATGAGATGTCATTGTTAACATGATTGAATGTCAATGGTAGGGATGGTTATGTATGTAATGAACAATCTAGGGCTATGCCAATTCAATGATTATTGTGATGGAAATTTGTTTTTTCTAGTAGCTGAGAACAACTACATTGAACCATATTGTGCTGGACTTGAATTTATCCAATAGTTGGCTATTGAATTATGTAAACAACTTGAAGGTATCTGTGCTAACACATACACATGACAGTATCTTCGGCACTTTTTTGTGCCATTTATTCAATTGTTCATGCTATTATTTACATAATACAAGAATCATGTATATAGAATGGAAATCCAAATAACATCAGTGCATCTACAACATACAAATCCACCTTGAGTACACATATTGTCTACTGAAAATGGAAATGTAAATATTTATATTCTTTTCACATGGATCAAAACCATTTTGAAATGCATATGTAAACTCCAATGACGAAGTAATATCATGTATTGTACCAGATAAACGGTGGCATATAAGTAAATCCATGTATATATAAATTCTTAAAACGTGTTGTATCCATATAGCAGGGTCTAGTACACTGATCAACTTTCAGAGATACAGAAACTCTTAAACATTCTCCTCCCATGACCATAAAGGTAAGAGAAATAAATCAATAAAAAATTGAGGAGGTACTACAAATATGATTATATCTATGTAAGAGAATACGACAATAAAAGCATCCAGAATGATTAGATAGACTATGAGATGCACAATAACCTAAACCACAATGTTAGTACTACCAAAATGAATGTTCCAACATGTTATTAATCAGCTAGTTATTGACAATCATAGAAGTATTGCCATGCAACTAGTGTTATTCTGGAGTTTCAGTGAGGCATGAAAGCTTTAATAAAAACTATATGTTATTTGTTAATGAAGCTAACAATTTATTTCTACAATTTTTATTGTGCAGCTACTAATTTGGGAAGCATTGTTATAAAAAAATAAACCTGTTTTTGTTGCAGGTATTTGGTAGTCAAACTTGTCTCCTCGTTCATTCAAGCCTCTGATGGGGATCTGGTTAACTTGATATTTGATTTTATCAAGTCATCGTTATTGGTATAATCAAGTAACTTGTCTATTTTGGGCCACAAATTAGTAACTTTCCAGACATAGTGCAGTTTAAGTTGATAAATTGCTTTTATTCTCAGACTACTGATACTGCAAATAAAGCAGACGAACTTTTTGCATTGAGAAAAATTATCGAGGTCAGCAGATATAGTGATGTCAATTGATATTTTGATGTCAATTGATATTTTTGCACAGGTCTCTCTTTCCTTATTTACCAGCTTGTTTCTCTTATCACGCAGAAGCATAATTGGTTTTGTGCTGCTCGGACTGATGATTTGATTCATCTACTCCACAGTTTAGAAAGCCTTGGAGATTATAGGGCGGAAACACAACGAATATCTTGTTACCATTTATTATTGGTTCACATAATAAAAGTGAGAACTCCTCCCAGATCGTTCTGGTTTTTTGTTTCAATGTGGTTTTTCATTTACTATTTTAACTGTTAAATTTTTAAATTATTTTTTGCATCATATAAAATTTGAATGCATAATTAGAGATTAGAGTTTATCATATGCTAAACCAGTCCTTGTTAGATGACCAACTTTTACATTTTGTCATACTTTGCTATGATTATTGCTCTTATAAGATCAACTGTAACCAAGACCTATCTTTTGTGGGAAAAAACTTCATATGCCAACTTGTCTTATTGGTATTTTTGACTTATAAGCTTATCCTCTTTTGTTTTGAATTCTTTTGCAGATGAATGTGGAGGAAAGTAATGCAAAAGCCTTTCTAATTTTGAATGATATCATACTCATCCTAAAGGTTGTTTACCGCCTTTGCCTCCATCCTGTTTGCTCTTTTTTTCTTCTTTGCTTTACTGTCTTTACAGTTGTCATATTGATGATTTCTACTTAATATTTTTTTGCCACAAGATATAGTAGTTCATAAAAATTTTGTCTTGACACAGCACTTGTTAATTCAAGTTATTGATTTAACATATATTGTTATTCTCATACTGGGTTGTTTCCATTTGTCATAGGCCCCATCAGTTACAAGCAATTCAAACAGATTCAAAACATTTCATGACTTCTAGATGAAACTTATTGTGTTGCAGGAAGTACTATTTACATAAAGCTAGAGTATAATAGATAAGAATGTTGAGGGCATATTCTCCAATAATTAGGATATTTAATAGAGGGACAGTGCCAGGAAATTATTAAGGGTCGTTGAAGTCGTAAAAAGAAGATAGGTAGATGCTGCAGTAATAACTGGGTCAATTAGAACAAATATAGGTAGGAAGCAATTTATGTGGCTTTTTAATACTGAAGGTCTTAAATAGCTCTAACCTCTATCAATGAAAACCATCCATTTAAGCTAACATCATGTAGTGTGAAATATGGCTGCTCGTTGTCTTATGTTTTTTTGGAAAAAAAGAAAATTTCATTGAGCTATAAGTTATTAGTATAGTTGTTTTCTGTCTTCTCTGGGCTCATTGATTTACATATGCTATGCAGTCAAAGAAATCATCCAGAAAACTAGCATACGATATGTTGTTGGCAACTAGTAGTAGCCTGAAGGATTGCCATTCTGACAATTCACAATCAGATCTTAGGCGGCTATTTGTCATGGTAAGTTTGCAAACAGTAGGTACTCTGTTATAATGATAATGCTTACATTCATGATCACTGTTGTCCTTTATATTCATTTGGAATTATTGGATAGATCTTAAATATCCATTATTTCTGGTCGATCTACATTGTTTGGTTGTCAACTTCTATAAGAATTTTTCCTTTGTAGCTCTAGGACATATGATTGCCCACTACACTGACATAATTTAGACCAGTTGAAAAACCTTGGAAAAGGTCATATTCTTTTACTCACTGTATATTTTATCCAAGGTCACGCATGCATTATTTTTGGAACTATCTTTATTTTGTATCTTAATTTTTTAGAGATTTCTTTATGATAAATCATAATAAAGGAGCATTTCTATACTGCAGTCTGATTAGGTGGAGCATGTTTTGATACTGTAACAAACTGAACAATAATATCTCATCTATCATCTGAAGTCTTCTACTTTAGGAAACTAAATTTCGAAATTTAAGCTTATGCCTGTTCAAGTTTTTGATTAATCTGCATCAATTCTTCCCTGATATTAAGTATGCAATAGCTCAGGTTAATAACAGTATGAAAGTAGCATTTTATGTTGAATGGGTAGTTGTGGTGCATGTAGATTCTGGCTCAGCGTGCAAGATGGAATATGTCATTTAAGAGTCAACTTCTTTAATTTTTTTCTAAGTTCTAAAATACTTTGGTTGGACTGCTTAGTTGCATTTCACCACATGGGTCTCATTTAGAATTTTTTCCCTTGGATCATGAGCCAGGTGTTGGCTACAGAATGAATTGAGGATTGTGTCTATGTTTGCTCTTTACTGCACTCTTAGAATTATTTCAATTTCACAAATATCCTAATTTAATTTAGGATCTGCTCCACCTAATTATCCGACTTGAATTATCTGTGTTACACTCCTTGAATTGTCCATGCAGTAATTGCATGCATGCATGCAAAAAAGAAAAAAAAGAGAAGGTAACAATACTCAATCTAGAAAAATCAGTTTAGTTCTGAGTTTATCAGAAATTGAAGTACTTGGGTCACAGGGATATTGCTTTAAACATTATTAAGAGCTTGTCTTCTTATTGCATGCTCAGTGACATATAGGAGCAATTTCTCGTTACTTCAATACTTTTACATGGTTAATTTAACGCTGCTTGATAAATTTTTTTTCAGGTAATGGGTTATCTTTCTAGTGAATCTACCCACATCATGAGTGGTGCAATATCTGCTCTTTCATTGCTTATATACAATGATGCTGAGTTTTGTCTGTCTGTGCCGAACCTGATACCTTCTGTTCTATTCTTGCTTCAAAGCAAATCAAATGAAGTTATTAAAGTAAGTTTTTAGCTTCTTGGTCCCGTGTTTGCTAGGTGTTTTTTTTTTTTTCTCTCTGCTTCTATGCATGGCCTATACAGGCAGCGTTGGGATTTGTCAAAGTGTTGGTTTCATCCGTGAAATTAGAGAACCTTCTTAATTTAGTTCCTGATATCCTGAAAGGAATATTGCCATGGTCAGAAATTACCAAATATCATTTCAGATCAAAGGTATGTTTTTGGTACTGTTTTACATATTAAATTTCTTTTCTCCTCTGGTTTTCTCTGGGTGATCAACAGATTCAGTGTCTCTTCAATGATCACAGGTTGTAGTTATACTTGACATTCTCATCAGAAAGTGTGGTCTTGAGGCAGTCGATCTTAACTCACCCAAAAAATATAAGGTTTTCTTGAGATCCATTCATCAGGTAAGTTAGCTTGCATATTCATATCTAGGAAGTCATAATTTTTTTCAGCTGTATAATTATAGCAAGGTGACAATGAAGTTTCAGTGGACTTGAACTGTGGTTCAAAATTTTTAGTATAATTCTGGAAAGGTTCATGGATAAATTGATAAGACCAGATGTGTTTCCTTTATTTTTCAAATGCTCTTCTTTTCAGCTCTATTTTTTCCTTTTTCGTTCGTTGGTGTGTGTTGATTTATGCCTATACGTTTAGATAAATGTTGTTGCTGATTGTCTAGGCTTAGTGCGATACCTCTACCTTTTTGTGTAGGTTTTGGCAGTTTTTTACGATTAAAAAAAAAGAGAGAGAATATAGGTCGAGATGATAGTGCAAAGCAGAAGGTGTTAGAGGTAGAGAAAGAACAAACTGAACATTACTTGCGATATCACCTTCCATAGAGTTCCATGGACAGAGAAGATGCATAGATGGTTTACTTTAGTCGACTACCATGGATGGTTCGTAAGATGAAGTGGGGATCGTCTGTATTCAATATCATCACTGTGTGAAATGTCAATTGTTTGTGAAACTAATCTAAAGCTTACCATAGAGGCAATGACTAAACATATGAACTCGGTCGCGTTCAAAGTTGTGTGCATCATCTCATTGTGTGTGTAATTACAGGCCCGCAAGAACAAGAAGAAACGTAGCAGTTCAGCTAAAGATGAAGCAAAATCTAATTTGAAAGATCTTGCCTCCAAACGGTTTGAACTCTCTTCGTTTTAAAAATCTCTAGATTTTTCTTTAGTCGATTGTACTTGCTCATGGCGCGGTCGATTTTATTCAGAGGAAAGAAAAGGACTCGCAATGAAATAGAAGAGAAGGGTTCAGGGTTACATAGCAAAAACAAAAGAGAAATGGAGAAGAAACAAAGGACCAATGCTTACGGTGCAAACAGGGATCAGAAGTCTGTAGATAGAAGTAGACATCGACATGCTCCAGACCGCAAAGCAATGGACAGGAAGAGGAGGATTGGCAAGAAAAATTTCAATCAGAAAACAAAGGAAGTTCCTAGAGTTCAGGCCAAAAGAAAATCACAAAGGATGCAAAGGTAACAGCTCTGTATATCTGTTGGATGCAAAGGATGAATGGAAGGGTGAGTTAGATTTTTTAATTGAAGGGTGGGGGTAGTTCATTGAAATTATGCCAGTTTTATCGTGTTGCATTGTTCATATTGGTACAAGTTTATTGTAGGAGGATCCAACACTGTATCCATCTCCCAAGAATCAGAAGAAGCATGCCAAATCTGCAAGCTACCAGATGTATAAGCTGAATTTAGTTTATTTATTGGGTGTTTTTTTTTTGAACCAATTAATGCTTGTAATGATGGCAAATAATGTGTATTATTATTATTATTATTATTATTTTTATATTTAAAGAGAGTTTTGATCTCTTCTACGTTTTCAAGTCTCTGGTTTCAAGTTTTTAAAGAAAGTTCCCTTCGGCAGATTCACCAGGGTTTCTATCCCTTCAGAGGAGCAAGGCGGCTTTGCCGGTCTTGGGTCTCTTCAGGGCGGACCTGGACTCACCGTCATCGAGATCCGTCTGTGGTTCAGCCACGGCTGAGAGCTCAGAAAAGTTTTATCCTAATACCGTGAAATTGATCTTAAGACCTCGTATACTAAGCATCTATACATGTATCAATTGGGCAAATCCGTAGAAATAAAATTGTAGGATAAAAACGGAGTGATACAAACAAATCAATGAATGACCTACAAACTTATTACGCAAACTCATCTGGAATTTCAAGCCAATTATTAACACACACATATACAGAGAGAGTTTTAATACGATGAGCAATTTATTTATAAACATTTTCATTGTCCACCATCCAATCAGATAAACACTATAATCTAATTTTTGAATCCTAAGAGATTGGACAGTGAATAATGGAGGTGCTCACGGATGAATTACTCAACATATTAAAATTCTCTCTCTCTATATATTTATATCCGATCAGACAGTAAATAATAGAGGTACTTACGAATGTTCATTATATATATATATATATATATGAATTTGTTATGCTGGGCAGGTGTATGAGCACCTGTGAGGAATACACAGTAGCTACTGTGACAACTCACGCTCTACTGTCGGACTGTAATTCGGCTAAAATTGGAGTCTAGCTTGACAGCGGCCAGATTCTTGCTGCGATTTGATAGGAATCTGACCAATCACGGTCGCCAGTAGCCGTGACATTAGCGACCATGATTCGGAATTTCGGCAGCGATCGAAGGCGCCAGTATCCCCCTAGAATATATATATATACACAATTTTGATCATATGCGGTTATTATCCTACCTAACTATGTGCGACGCACAGTAACCTTGCAGAATCAGTTGTTCCTCGCATCGTTGATCGTCAGATTCTGATCAAATTGTGATCGAAATTCAGCCATGGTCTAGTTGGTGTCAATGTTTGGCCCGACCACAATCAAATTCTGACCGCAATTCGGTCAGATTCAAGCTACGATCGGACGCCGCCGACATCCCCTAGGGTTTAGGGGTTCAGCTATAGTGTCGATGCCAAAGAAATCAACCACCAAACCACCACTGATAGCCATGTCACGCACAGTCACACAGGAGAACAACATCGTATACATATATATACAACTTTGTTAAGTTGTGAATTTATCATGTGCATTCGTGAGCACCTGTGCCTTAATACACAATAACAGCGTGCAATTTGATCACGATTCAACAAGAGAGACGACAATGATGATCCCCACAGATTTAAAGGATTAGATATAATGTTCATCCAAACAATGACACACAATAAAAACATTGTACATTCTCAGATGCGCACGG
>JBAMHZ010104940.1:0-16332 GCA_037177395.1 Alpinia galanga | reverse complement strand
AATAACGACTGAGCTAATAGAAAATAGCTTGGTGAGGTGTTAAAGTCACCAACCTAATATGGCTTAACTCAACCTAAGAAAGTAAATCGAGCTGAATAGAAACAACGCATTAATAAGAGGAATTGTTGAGCCGATGTGGACTAACTCAGTCCAAAAGGAGAAGACCCCGAGCTCAGTAGAAATAGCTCCTTGAAAGGAGAAATTGTCAAACCTATGTAAAATTGTTCGGATGGAAGAAGTAACCACCGAGCTGATAAGAACAGCTCGGCGGAACATAGAATTATCAAGTCAGTATTAAACGACTCGGTTGAGAAGGGAAAATACGCCTAACTAAAGGAAAGTAACTTAGAAAGTGTGGGATCAATATAGAATGACTCGGCTAAGAAGGGAAGAAACATCCAATTAAAGGAAAGCATGGAGCCCACATAAAACGGCTCGACATAAAACGAAAAGTCCTCATTCTTCACAGAGAGGGCCACATTAAAGATTCTTTTTTACAAGTTGTTAGAATTCGTACCTCTGAAACTATTAAAAGGTCAAGAGGACCATCACTCGTATGATATCAAAACTGAACAAATATGCTCCATGTCATAACAAGAATATGTCTTTCAAGAATTATTTCTCTAACGGTCTAACAAGAAAACTCCACTCTTTGCCACCTGGCATTCCCACGATGGGTCTCAGCATAAGAGATGTTTCCTGTCAATTATAGAAGGGACATCGTGGGGGAAAAAAAGATGAAAAAAAAAAGATATTTCATCACTTCTATAAAGCGAAAGAGAAGGAAGCAGAAAAAGGCTGGTTATTGAATCATTCTTCATTACTGCTATTACTACTGCATTCTTTTTACTTTCTCTATTTTTTCTTCCAAAAACAAGCTCTAACTTAGGAATCGGAGATTCGTTAGCCAAGAAACCGGCGATTGTCTGACCTAGTGTTAAATTTAATAGGGAAAAATATCAAATATCTTTACTGTTACGGCCTGAAGATAACTCACCTTCGTATCATCTCCGAGGACTCAAAATCTAAACCGCTTCAATAACCAATCTTGTTGCATAGATGAATAAATACTCATCTTCGCGGTAGTATTAGCAATACCTGCTACCTTTTGGATTAGACTTCAAGTGTATGTCCTCGACGCAGCAATAGTACTTGAGCTTCTCCATGTACTCCTCGACCAATAGTTGTACCCCTCGAGATCTCTTCTTGCCGACCGTCAATATTCGTAAAGGAATTGTTCTCTTCAAGTGAAAATTTATGCCAGAGAAAAAGGAATAAGAAGCTAAGAAAAAAAGACCAACGTTTGGTATTAGAATGGTCCAAATGCCAAATCCCAGAGAAAAAACTTTCGGAGCAAACAGGAGGAGCTCACTTACGATTGCTTGGCCGGAGTACTTAGATTTCCTAGCTGCCGGAGGGAAATGAAACACGAAAAATGAGAAAGGAGAAATCGAGGGCGGAAAAGGAAAAAGGCGAAACGATCGAACCTGGGGGAATGGAGGCAAGGTTGCTGTTCTTCAAGTGAGTCGAGAGAAAAGCAAGGCTTTGGCCCAACAGAGAGACTTCCATTTCGCCGAGTCGCGAGAAGCGAGGGGTAAAAAGGGTTGGAGGACCATTATAGGGGCAGGCTGGTACAGTTTTCAGTTCAGACCTTGTTGTTTGAGATTTCACAATTAGAATTCAAGAGTCCGATTTGAACATTTTGTAAAATAAGCGGCCATTCCTCAAGAATCAATAAATACCGTCGTTCTCTAATATCGATATTTGACGGTTGGAAAATTGGAATACTCCGTTTCGTTTCTCCTCCGCATCCTAATTCCTGTGTTCGATTCAAAGAATCCTCTTCGATTCGTCGAAATCTCACTGATCTTCCTTCTGAACCCAGGGCAATCGCTCATGGGCGATTCTCCCGATCAAGGAGAGGACGAAGATTTCGCATCGCATCGTCAGGAATGGACAAAGTACGCATTTACTCCATTTTTTGGTGATTCTTATCATGTAAAATGACCATTTTAGTCTACTCAGAGCTCAGAAGTCGCTTAAGGGACGACTGGTCCTTGAGGATAATTTTTCGTGGGAAATATCCTCGCAAGAATCGGCTTCAGAGAATGGGTTAGCAAGGGAGAAGCTGAAGTACATCGGCGGTGTTGATATAAGCTTCTTAAAGAAGGATCCTTCGTTGGCGTGCGGTGCTATCATTGTTCTCGATTCTGATACTCTCAACGTTGTGCACGAAGAGTTTGATGTTGCCCGCCTGCAGGTTCCTTACGTTCCTGGATTTCTAGCATTCAGAGAGGTATTGGCCTGTTTGATGTTAACAATCTTATCAAAATTTGAACTATTGAGGCTGTACCTAATCGCTCGCAGATGGTAGCTTTAATATTCGTATTCATAAAAGAATCAGGCTTAATGATGAATTAAGAATTACTTTTGTGCATATATCATTAGGAATAGTTAACAAATGTTATTTAAGTAAGCGAGTCTCTTCTTCTTCTTCTTCTTTTATTTTTATTTTTATTTATTTTTGATAATCAAGCTTGGATTTTACTAGCAAGCGAGCTTCTTCTTCTTCTTCTTTTATTTTTATTTTTATTTATTTTTGATAATCAAGCTTGGATTTTACTAGCCTTTTGGAAGAAATATTGAAAGCCCAAGTTTTGTTTGGTACAATTTGCATACTTGAACAACTCAAGCAAACTCACTTCAGTCCTCTTGAGTGGTCGAGCTAAGTTCAACTAGGTCCTACCCAAACTTAATTTTAAGTGGGAGCAAAAGAGAATAAATGTACTCTCTATTTTCTTCATTTTCTAGGCCGTGTGTTGGATATTTTTCAAATATGCATCCATTTAGATCTGCCTCAGTGAAAATCCATTTTTACATGCAACACCATTTTGTCTTTTGAATATATGGGAAATTTGGCAAGATTGATTAGCTTGATCGATATCATTTCTCCTTATCATCAGTGTGTCATATAGTGCTCAAGAAATGTTTTATTTTTGCTTTTTGACTCATCATTTCATCCTTAGAGTTAGATGATTCCATCTACCTTTGCTCACTGCCCTTATTTTGGAAAAGTAGGCATCCTAAGACAAACAAAATTTGTTGCGCATTTTGCATCGGATACTAAACCTATCAAAGGAAGTTCTTTATAGACCTTTCATCACATCGCAGATATCAATGACTTATTTGTTTGTCCCTTCTGTCAATCCTGCATGTCTTATTATGGAAGCACTCACTAGTAGGACATTTCATAAGACATTTCTTATCATCAGTGTGTCATTAGCCGTCAAGAAATGGGTTATTATTTTTTCTCGACTCACGATTTCATCCATGGAGTTAGATGATTCTGTCTATCTTTCTCACTGTCCATATGTTGGAAAAGTTAGAATCCGCATTGTCCATATGTTGGAAAAGTTAGAATCTTAAGACATGCATTTGACAAAATTTGTTGCATACTCTGCATCAGATACTAAACCTATCAAAGGAAGTTCTTTATAGACCATTCATTGCATGATATCAATGACATTTGTTTGTTCCTTCTATGGATCTTGTGTCTTGTTATGGAAGAACTCACTGGTAGAACATTTCGTAAGACATTGCTTAGCCATAGACCTTGACATGCTACCGAAACACACTATACTTTTTTTCATTAACTTTACTTCCTCACATCTTGAATTTAGAATACAATTTATGAGTCCTTGGCTACTTAATAAAAGAATGATGAAATGATTCTAGGCCAAAGGATTTTTCAAAATGTGGGATTTGGGAAGGTTATCTCATGTTCATAGTTTTAACATTGTACAACAAATAGTCTATATTTTATTTGGCCCATGTTCTCCTACATTACTAGAGACAAACTATACCAGTTTCCCAAGGTTTGCTAAGAAAGAAGAGACCCATGATACAAAAGGATTATGAATGGAATGCAAAACAAATCCTGGTCAATTATGTTGGAAACAATCTTAGCCTGACAACTTTACAACTATGAGGTTCACTCTCTGATTTTTCAAAATGATCATTCCATAAGATGTGTATATTGGAGTTGTGAATCATTTTTTGTACTATTGTAGGCGCCAATACTTTTGGGGCTTCTGGACAAGATGAAGTTCAATGCTCATCCTTTCTATCCCCAGGTGAATTTATGATTACTTTAGTCATTAAACAAGTTATAAAAGGTTCAATTGATTGGATTATTTGTTCAATAATCTTGTATAAATTTTATATTCTTGTAATTTTAATTGTGCCTATATAGTAAAATGTCATTCTATTCTAAAACAAAATTGCATTTCTTTGAAACATCTCATCTAAGAAGTTAGAATATTGGCACATATTAGGAAAATAACTTTTTCTAGAAGTCTTAAACTGCAGATCTAATTTTGGATGCTTATGGTTTAGAAAGGTAACTGTGTCATTGTACCTCTTGGTTCTCTTCTTAAAATAAAATATCAATTTAGTAGCAAATGAAACACTCCAAGACAGTAGAATGCTTGATCATTCTGTATTTCTGTTAACAAAAATTTAATTTTCAACCAGATTCTTTCATTGCATATCGGATGAGCTCATGACCATATTCTTATTTTTTTAATTCACTGGTGGTTTCCTTTCATTAATTATACGATACAAGTGTCTGCCAAATTGTTTTATCAAAGAATCATTTTGAAGTCATGAATGGAGTAGCACAACAGTAGCAAAATTTTGAGATGAGTGGTTTCTCAGTAGAGCTGATTCATATAATTTTTTGTCTGAATGAAAATTGAAACTTTGAGACACTAAGACTCTTGCTCATCTCTATGTTGGCAGTTGCTGATGGTAGATGGCAATGGCTTACTTCATCCTCAAGGTAAGTTCCATCTCTTTCACTCATTTTATATGCACTGCCTAGTCATTTTGATGCTTCATAAGTATCGTGTTTAAAGAGCTAGTATTAGCATCCAGTCATTTTAAATAGATTCATTCATGGTATCTCATTCTAATTGTTAGATACAGTGTACCACATTCAGAGCATCTAAATTTGCTGAGTTCTTTTTTTTTGGCTAACTTAATCATAAATTGTAATGGATTCAGAGCTAGAGTATCAAACAAACAAAACTCAATTTTTTCATTTAGTCCTTGAATAAATGCAATGTCATTCATATTGTTCTTCTTTTTTCCTTTTTTCCTTGAATAATTGGTTTTGCTACTCATGCTGTAATATAGGTATTGGGTTAGCTTGCCATCTTGGTATCCTGGCTAATCTTCCCACCATCGGGATTGGAAAAAATGTAAGTGAATAAAAGCTTTCCTCTTTTTCTTAGGGAATATTTCATTTCACCTCCCTTAATTTATCTCCTTCTTAATCTTCTCCAAAGAAGGGGAGTATTGACACAATGGTAAAATTAATATGATGTGAGCTAGAGGTCACAGGTTTAAATCATAAAAACAACCTCTTGCAAAGCAGAATGCCTTGGGATCCTACATTGACGGAAGTTTCGTGCACCGAGTTACCCTTTTTAATCCTTCCTAAAGTTTAAAAATCATTAAAATACCTCCTTAAAATTTTAAATTCTTATCATTTTAGTTCCCAACTTTAACTCTTTCATTTAATGGTGGCAAGAAAATGACATTTTTTTTGTTAGAGTTGAAAGTATTCCTTTATATCATTCTATTAGGGAAAGTAACAATCAAAGGGACTTAATTTCAAAAACATTATGGGGCATTTTGACATTTCTAAAGTTGGATGTAGTGGACAACTATATTTAAATTTTATGGAAAACAAGGCCAAACTCTATTAGAAGACGGTGGCTTCTCAAATAGATTTTTAGGAAGAGAAGAGGAGTTATATTGCAAAATGATTTGATCTTCAACTTCACATTACAAGACTAATTATATTGCTCAATAAAAACCTCTAGACCACACTTCATTAATTAGATACATGTACTTATTCTATCTAGGTGAAGAAGAGTCTTGTCGGCAACAGTAAAGTTGTTGTCGTGTGATTTAGAGATCATGAGTTTGAGTCACCGAAACAACTTCTTGCAAAGCAAGATAAGGTTGTCAATGAACCCTTTCCTGGAACCTACATTTGTGAAAGCTTCGTGTACAATACTGTCCTTTTACTTATTCTATCTAGGTATGTGAATTACAAGATTCACGTATCTCTTAGTTCATGTACATGAAGTATTTATTATGGTTCATGTCCTTAAGTTTAATTCTTCAACTTCTAACACTTCTTCCTAAACTTGAATCTTTCTAACTCCAAGCATAAACCTGTCTTTGAAAATCATCAAATTTGAGTGGCTTTATAAAGATATTAGTAACTTAATCCATAGTCTTCACATACTCCAATTCAACTTCTTTCTTTGCAATGCATTCCCGAATAAAATGATATCGTGTGTCAGTGTGCTTGCTATGTTTGAGCTAACTTATTATCAATCATCATCTTTATAGCATCTTCTTGCACCAAATGAAGTTCCTTTAACAATCTTCTCAACATAGTAAGCTTCACAATTGGAAAGTGTCACAATAGTTTGCTTTTTTGAACTCTATGAAATTGCATTATTTCCCAAAAAGAATATGAGACCAGTTATGCTTTTTCTATTATCAAGATCTTCCACAACATTGCTAGCATAATAGTCTGTTAACTTGTAGTTGCTAGAGGATGAATAGAGAATGACATAATTAAGAGTACCTTTAATATAATGATATTCTCTAGCTGCTAACATGTGAGACTCAACTAGAGTCTTCATAAATTGACTCACAACTCTAATAAAATGTTGGGTCTTGTACAAGTCAAGTATCTTAAGCTCCAATAAGACTTCTGAATGCAATTGGATTAATTTCTCTTTTCCTTTCTTCACTTTGGATAGTTGTGCTCCAAATTGCATTGGGGTATTAACTAGTTTGCAATTGAGCATGATGAATTTCTTGAGAACATCTTTCTCATACTTTTTTGTGAAATGGAAGTCCCATCATCTATTTGATTTACTTGGATTCCCAAGAAATAAGTCATAAGTCTCATGTCACTCATCTCAAATTCACAACTTATAGCAATCTCGAATTCTTCAAACATTTTTCTGATTATTTCCTGTAAAATTGAGATCATCCATATAAATGCAAACAAGTAAGAAATTCTTATCTTCTTCTTTCATATAGAGCGCATACTTGTGTGTGCATCTTAAAAAAATCATTTTCTTGTAAATACTCATAAAGTCAGTTGTTCCAAGCTTTCAACTCCTATTGAAGCTCTCAAAGTGCCTTCTTTAGCTTCCACACTTTATCTTCATGCCCGTTAACCACATATGTAATAGGTTGCTCAATGTATACATCCTCATTAAGATTGCCATTAAAATAGACAAATTTAACATCCAACTGATACACTTTTCAATGATTTTGAATAGCTAGAGATATCAACAAATGAATTGTCTCCAATCGAATTACCAGAGCAAACACTTCATTATAATCAATGCTTTGTTTCTACTTGTATCCTTTAGCGACAAGTCGTACTTTATACCTTTCTACGTCTCCATTGGCATTTCACTTTGTCTTATACACCCATTTGACTCCAATGTCTTATGGTCTTTTGGATGAGATAGTAACTCTCAAGTATCACTCTTCTTAATGACTTGAATTTCTTCATCCATGGCTTCTCTGTTTCTCATCCTCTTTTGCTTCTTCAAAGCTCAAAGGTTCAACATTTGCAAGTAAACAAAACAAACTTAGTTCATCAATAGCATGAGTCTCATTGTAGATATCATTAAGACTTCGATATGTTGGAATCTTTTCTCTTGAAGATAATTCTAGTGTGATTGATAACCCGGATGAATGTGGAGTTGCTGGTGGAGTAGATTGCTCTTGAGTTTCTTATTTCACATCAAAGTAAGGAAGGAAATCATATCAACCCTTCTTCTTCTTTAAAGCTTCAATCCCATGATGCATCTTCATCAAATTCTATTTCTCTACTAATCACAACTCTTCCTTTGTGTTGATTGTACGATTTGTACCCCTTAAAATTTTCATCATATCCAATGAAAATAAGTTTCTGACTCTGATCATCTAACTTGGATTTTTCTTATTCAAGGACATATGCAAATGTAATGAATCTAAATACTTGCATATGTGACACAGTTGGTTTCCACCCATTCTATGTTATTTGAGGTGTTGCATTCTTCAAGCTTTTTATTGAAGTTCGATTTGAAAAATACACAACACATGCCACAACTTCGGCCTAAAATCTCTTAGACATGTCTTTAGACTTTAACATGCTCCTCATTGTATTAAGTATTGTTATGTTCTTTCTTTCAGCAAGTCTATTTTGCTGGGATGATCTAGGAACTGTCAAAGAATGATATAAGTCATGCAATTCATGAAAACTATTAAATTCATTAGATTTAAATTCACCACCTCTATCAATTCTTAATGCTTGAATTTTATATTTACTTTCTTTTTTAACAACAGCTCTAAAGTTTTTGAATGCATTAATCCCTTAGATTTTTTGTTTCAAAAAATAAACCCGTGTCTTTCTATTGAAATCATCAATAAAATGCATAAAGTAATAGCTTTTACTGAGAGATTTAAGCTTGATAGGACCACAGACATTAACATGGATGAGTTGGAGTGTTTTGGTTTCTCTCAAATGGATTGTTTTGGAAATCACTTTTTTAGATGCTTGCCAAGTAAGCATACTTCACATAATTGACTAGGGTGATCAATCTTTAGAATCCCTTTCACCGTCTTATGATCTCCTAATGTTTTGAGTCCACCAAAATTCAAATAGTCAAACCTCATATACCAAATCCATGATGGATCCTAGACACAAGTCTTCAAGCATATAGGTCTGCAATTCTTTAAGTCCAACAAAAACATTTTGTTCTTGGTCATAGACACCTTAGCAACAAGGTTAGAATCTTGATCTTGCAACCAAAGCATATAATCTTTCATATGAATCTTGTAATTTCTTTCCAAAAGTTAACCAATACTCAAGATATTGCTAATTAATTTTGGAACATAATAAACATCACAAAGGGCTTTATGGTTACTATTCTTTGTTCCAAGGAGAATCATATCTTCCTTTGCCTTCAATTTTTACTTTTTTGTTGTCTCTAAAGCTTACAAAGCCTTTCTTACTTGTATCAAGCTCCACAAATTTACTTTTGTCACATGTATGGTTACTAGCTCCATTATCAAAATACCATTGCATTTGCTTTTCCAAATCCTCCTTTAGTGCAAGAAATAAGGATTGTTCCACATCATCTTATTCTTCACTAACTTTCCCTCTTCATCTTCTATGTTTGATTGAGACTTCCAAGCATAATGTTCGAATTTATAACAAGAATAACATTCAATTTGAGATTTATTTCTTCTATCATTGTACCTCAGATAATTACCTCTTCCTCTTGCTCTTCCATGTCTTCTTGCAAATGTTTGATTTCTGTTTTCAAACTTGAAAGGTTGCTTATCTCTCCCTTGACCATGCTCAGAACCTTAGACTTTTACTCGTCCATGGCCTCGACCTCACTTGAAATACCTCCTTTGGTTTGCAAATTGGTCTTTGTTTGTAATACATGTTCTAATTGCTCTTGTTTTCCATGGCTCATCCTTTCTTCGTGAACCCATAATGATCTGTTTAATTCATCAGCAATCATGGTCTCCAAATCTTTGAACTCTTCGATTGCAACAACCACAGTTGAAATTTATGCTAAGAGAGTTCACTATCTTCTCAATTACACGAACATGCGAACATTAGGCACGGTTTCTCCAAGTTTTTTCATTTGATTCACAATAGCAAAAAATCTTATAAAATAGTCGGAGATAAATTCACTCTCCTTCATAAAAAGTTATTTAAACTCAACCCTTGGAGTTTAAAGTCGTACCTTTTTCACTTTGTCCACTCCCATAATAGAGTTACGAAACATCTCGCATGCTTACTTTGATGTTGTCTCATTGGCTATCTTCCCAAACAATAATGTACCACACTTCTTGGGATCTTAGTATAACCCTCATTCTAAGTGACCAATTCTCATAGTTAAGTTTGGTAAGTTGGGGCACTGGAAAGAAAGAGATTTTGATGCCATTGACTTTGATACGACTTTGTTGAAAGGTGGTGGGCTCACAAATAGATTTCTAGGAAGAGAAGAGTTGTATTGCAATGACCTAATTTTTAACTTCACTTTGCAATAATATTTAAGTATTTATACTATTCAATAGAAACCTCTAGGCCATACTTCATTAATTAGATACATGTACTTATTCTATCTAGCAACATGAACTATAAGATTCATGTGTCTCTTGGTTCATGTACATGAAACATTTATTATGATTCATGTATTCAAGTTTAATTCTTCAACTTCTAACAAACTCTTACCATGATGTACCAAAAGAATTATACCTATAGTACCAAAATTTTAAAAAACAATTTCAAGTGGCAGGATCTCACGTGACAGATGGTTGACCCACTAATAGCACCTAGGCAATAGGTGAAAGCCTAGACATTAAAATAAGATTGATATTAACATTAGACATAACTAATCTATATATTTGACCAAGTGAATTAGCTATTCAAAAAAAGTTTGCAATTATGAGTAAATAAGTGATAATTGATAAAGAAATAAATTATAACAACAAAATACATCATACTTCCTGTTGCAACAAAGAAAACATATACATAGAAGAAATAAACGAGAGGAAGAGAAGATGGAGAAGACACTTTGAGGAGGAATGGAAGAGGAAGATGGTTGGAATTGTTCGTCGGCTTCACTAGGATGTCCATGAGGGTGTGGCATTGAGTGAAAAATCAAGGTTTGGGTGATTTTTTTTTAAGCAAATAAGGGTGGGGCAAAGTTGAACATTTAGGGTTTATTCAAGTGAATTCGTTTCTATACTAAAATTTTTAAAATAAACATATGCTTGGACCAATCATTTGGACTGCATGGGCTGCCTAGGCGGACTACCTAGATTGCTTTTTGTAAGAATTGCCTAATGGGTACAACTTATTGACT
The DNA here is from genome assembly GCA_037177395.1 of Alpinia galanga. Classification (NCBI taxonomy): domain Eukaryota; kingdom Viridiplantae; phylum Streptophyta; class Magnoliopsida; order Zingiberales; family Zingiberaceae; genus Alpinia; species Alpinia galanga. Next base: position 5,359 of record JBAMHZ010104940.1, on the reverse strand, counting down.
AGGTGAAGAAATCCCCTTCCAACTTCAAGTTTTAAGAACAATGTTTAACACAAAATTATGATCCTACCTGATAGATCTATGTTTCAGAAGACAAAGAAGGTCAGTACTTACTACTTTAAAAGGAAATTATGATGATAATGTCATAAATCACAAGGATCATTTTATATATGAAAACTTTAAAAAAGAATATATAAAGTACACAAGCTCTTTCCTTGGAGGTTTACAATACTACAATGGAAACATACAATGCTTATCATCATACCATGCGAATTTTGCTTGTATAACTTAAATTTATGCTATTTTACCTTGGGTTCTAATTGCATTAAATTCTCTAAAACCTTTCTCTTCTAATGTTCTTTATATCAGAATCATCACATCAATATAGAGTATTAGGACAAGAAGGGTAAAATAATTTTCCAGAACTTTTTTTAATATGTCTTGATTGGATACATTGATAATGGATAAGAAAAAAATAAATTGACAATAGTTGTATAAACTAATCTCTTTTTATGTGTGCCGAGAAACATTATCACTTAATCTCGATTAATTTCTCCAGTGATAAAATTTTATTTTTTTGAAAATCTTGGTTAGTATCATTATATCATTACCTTCTTTCCTAAGAGAGTATCTGTGGTCTTCCTCATAGTGGTTCTTTCAACTGATTAGGGTAGCAATTGGTCGACCTTAATTGACTTCTCTATATGACCTAGATTACTGATATGATGAAAAAGTTATTAAAAATCTGGTTGACGTTGGTTTGTTGGTAAACAGACTGGATTATCTTGGGCTGGAATTGTTCATCTAGGACATGGTAATATTTTATTTCCCTAAGGATTTACTTGTTATTTGTTATTGTATTCTTCAGTTGCATCATGTTGATGGGCTAACTCAGTCTGAAGTGAGGCAGTGCTTAGAAGCTAGTGGAACCTATGGCAAGGATCTGATACCTTTGATCGGGAAATCTGGAAAAACATGGGGAATGGTAAGAGATTGAAATCCCTAAAAAAAAGTTTAATATTCTGTGATCCCTGCTTATGTCATTGTGTTTTACAATAAAGAATAAGTGATTGAAATGGAAAGGAGGTTCTTATGTGATTATTGTTTGTCCCTTGGCTAAAAGGAAAATTTACAAGATAATAACATTTAAATATGAATTAAGATATTAGACTCCTCCCTTCAAAATAATTGTATTAAAAAATAAAATAGAGATGAATGTGTGAGATTATTAAAATGTAAAATAAAATAAAAAATTCTATTGCCCAAGAACATTTAGATGTAGTTCCCATAGATAATAAATGAAAAAAATATATTGAAATGTTATTGGACTTGCTCAAAATTGACTTATAATTTTTATATCTTAATGAGTTAAATGGATTAGAATTGGAGGTGTGGAAGGTAAAAGGAGCTAAAAAAAAGCTCTAGTCAGTGTAATGATAAAAATATTAATAGTGAAAATAACTTTGCATTGAGTTCGATAGAGGGATAATATCCATGTGGACAATCTACAAGTCTTGAATGTTTTGCAGATCTTCTAGTTGGTATTTTACCAAGAATTTTGTCATTCCGGTAAATATAAATGCATCTGACAGCATTTTTCTTGTTGCAGTCAGATCTTGCAATCCAAGAAACAAGCCATCCAGCTATTTTTTGCATTCATTAGTTACTTTCTTTTCTCAACAGCCATTCATATTAAAAACAAAGGAAAGGAGTGAGTTAGATTAGGAAAACATAATGTGGAAAGGATATATAAGTAGCATGTCGACCATCTTCGATGATATGCCACCCAGTTATTTGAACTTATAACACTGGAATTTGGAACATAACAATAGCCATGGCTATGGGAAAAAAGAAGAATGTGTGGATCCATAGCTTCTTCAATCTACTACTAGGTAGATTGTTCAGCTTATGTCTTCATTCCCATCTTCTCTGTTGTGTATTGTATGAAATGGTTCTTGGCTATCGAGGTCTTTCTGAATAGGAACACCAGTTTCATAGTGCTTGTTTAGGCTCTAGGCAAAGATTTTGTTTTTTAAGACTCACTATTAGCTATGCATCATGATGCGGCTAAAATAATTTATCTCTCTGATGCTTTAGTCATCATGACGCCATGGAAAGAATTAAGAAGCATCCCGGTGCACAAATCTTCTATCAATGTCGGGTCTTGAGAAAGGATCGGATCATGTTGACTCTATTATACGTAATCTTATCCTACATTGCAAAAGGTTGTTTCCATGACTTCAACCCGTGACCACAAGATCACACGACAATAATTTTATCATTGTCCCAAGGCTCTATACCATGGGAAGAATAGAAAAGTAAAAAATACAGAAGAAGAGTACAAGATTAAGGTTAGGATTTTTCTACCAAGAAGGTCCCCCTTATACCAATGGCTTCGGTATCTATAGAAGATTACCTTCCCAAACCCTAATGGGTTATTCGATCTTGAGTTTGCCAGTTACAAGTTATGTATGGGTCATGTGCAATTCTAATTTGGAGTGGTGCTACATGTGTTGTGTTTGCCAAAGTGGAGTCGGCAACATAGGCCAAGGCTACTGCACTAAAAGGAAGTTTTTTCTGAGCATAACACTACTCCCTTCAAATCGGACTAAAGAGCAGAGTTAAATAGAGTCTAACTCAAAGAGCTCGGGAGACTATCCTATGAAACATGAGGTGCTCAGGCTGCTGAATTATAAGAGTGACTTGGGAAAATGAGTTGGGGAGTCAGGTTTTGAGTTGGATACATGATTTTCAATCTTGACTCATGTCGGGCGATATGGGTGGAATTTACCGTTTCACCTGTCATGCGGCACCAGTGTAGGCAGTACCGACGGCCTCATGTGGCCATGGCGACCGCGAGTAGGGCCACGACAGTCGATGCGGCCCCACATGAGGCCGCCCATAGGGCTGCGATTGTTGGCGGACGGACTGTGGAGTAGGCATAGTGAAATTTAATAAAATGATAGGTTAATAATTTCAATCAACTCCTCAAATTATAGTTCAAAAATAAAATCAATTAGCCCCCGTGGGAAAGGCCTAGTGGCTAGCGCATGTAGATATTACACAATAAACAACGAGTTAATCCCTCGCAAACGCGAGGGGGTCGTCCATCTATGCATTGGTTACTAGTCTCAAGAGCTAAAGGTTAATCATAATTTACCTCTCTTATGATGATTCGGGGGCGGGCTAGTAGGGCTAGGTTGGCAGATTCTAACCTTTTGCATATCAAAGGAAATAAAATCAATTAAAATTTAATTAAATTATCTCATTAATCTAAAAATATTTCGTAAATTATTTTAAAATTTATTTTATTAATTTTTATATTATGAATAATATTTTTTTATTATTAAAATTTATATTATTTTTTTTAATCCTATTTAATCGAAATTAATTAAATTGATTTTACTATTATAATTAATTTTTTGGTTTTTTCTTTTTGTTATCATTTTTTTATTTTTAACATTTAAGTTAAAAAAATTATTTTTAATTTATGTATTTTATATTTAAAAATTACCGAAATTTATTGGTATGACACGATATAATATCGAAACTGTATCATTCTAATCGCGAACTAAAACCTCGATATGGGTCGAGATTTTAAACCTTGGTTGGATTGGCCCTTGGGATGTTGAGTATTCGTAAATAACTTAAGATGTTGTGCTATGGGAGTGAGTCAAGTGATTGAGCCATAAGCGCAGTGGCAAGGGCTTCGATATTCTTCCTGAGGACTTTGTGCTCCAATAGATTTGGTAATATATGAACATGTAATAAGCTTGACTTGGGTAATAAAAGTCGATGTGTGAACATAGAACAAGTCTGATCAATATAGAAGAATCACTCCTAGAGCCATGGGCTAAGGAGAAAGAGCTTAATCCCAATAGTTTAAGTGAATCTTCGAGGTCCGAGAGAAAGTATAAGAAAGCCCTCTCAATCTCGCATAAGCTAGAGAGAATGGAATAAAGGAATCCTTTTCAGTCCTATGTAAGTCGAGGAGAGGTGCTCGATCCCTTTAAGGTTGTGGGGGGAGGTATAACAGCAAAGAATATCCCTCAACTTGGGAGACCAACGAAGCCAAGGATAAGAGAGTATAATATAGAAGACTAGATCCATGACTGAGAAACCAGGAGAACTCGACTAACCGAGAGGGTATGAGAAACAAGTCCACCTCGGTTAAGGGACCATGAGAGATCGACCTACTGAGAGGCTAGGAGAAACAAGTCGATCTCAGTTAAGGAATCGAGAGAGTTCGACCAACCAAGAAGTCTAGAGAAACAAGTCGATCTCTGTCAAGGGATTGGAAGAGTTTAGCTGATTAAGAGATCAGGAGAAACCAAGTCGCTCCCAACCGAGGGACTGAGAGAGTTTGATCAACAGAGAAATTGAGAGAAACCAAGTTGATCCTGATCAAGAATTGGAAGAGCTCAACCATTTAAGAGATTGGGAGAAACCAAATTGATCCCAATCAAGAGACCACCAATTGAGAGATCAAGAGAAACCAAGTCAATCCCGATCAAGAGACCACGAGAGCTTGATCGATCGAGAAATCTGGTGAAACCAATTTGATCCCGGTCTAGAGACTGAGAGAACTTGACCAATTGAGAGTTTGGGAGAAACCAAATCAATCCCAGTCAAGAGACCTAGAGAGCTCAATTGATCGAGAGATCAAGAGAAACCAAGTCAATGCCGATCAAGAGACTAAGAGAGCTCGATGATCGAGGGATTGAGAGAAATCAAGATGATTTCGATCAAGAGATTAGAAGAGCTTGATAAATCAAGAGATCAAAAGAAACCAAGAGATCGAGAGAACTCGATCGATTGAGAGATCAGGAAAAACCAAGTAGATCCCGATCAAGAGACTGGGAGAGCTCGATTGATCAAGAGATTGGGAGAAACCAAGTCCATCTCGGCATAGAGACCGAGAGAGAAATAATTCAATCCTCAATAAGGTCGGGAGAGAATAGCTCGATCCCTAGAACATGGGGCAGCCTGCTATTGTTTGGGAGAGAATAGTTCGATCTCAACCAAGAGGCCGAGAGAGGAGGCTCGATTCCGACTAAGAGGCCAGGAGAGAATAACTCAATTCTTAGACCACAATTTAGCTCGCTACTATCTGGGAGAAAATAGTTCAATTCCAACAGAGAGGTTGGGAGAGAAAAGCTTAATTCCGACCGAGAGATTGGGAGAGAATAACTTGATCCTAACCAAGAGACCGGAAGAAAATAATAAGTTCAATCTCATAACTCTGAATATCCGTATAATCGAGGAGAGGACAATAAGCTCGATCTCGCGATTCTCGAATATGACAGAATTAAAGAGAGGACAATAAGCTCAATCCCATAACTCCCAAATATAGTGGAGTCAG
>JBAMHZ010104939.1:0-29088 GCA_037177395.1 Alpinia galanga | reverse complement strand
TAAAATCTTCTACTTAAAACCAAAACAATGGTTCTACAATGTAGGGGGAGGCGCCAAATTAGTTGAAACCTCAATAACATAACTTACCTGCTCAGGTATTTAGGACTAGAACTAATTAAGGGAGAGTTATAACTTGACTAACAGTACTAGAGAAGATTGGGATGATAGTAAGTCAGGGACATAATGGAAACTGACCGAAGCTACCCCAGTACAATCTAAACTAGTTAGACCAAAATTTAGTACTAAGTCCTCTGGGTGAGACCAATTGAAAAATTTTGCCTAAGGCACGTGGTTACTCTAATGATGTCCAAGTGACTCACCACAACTTGGAAGCTTATTCAAAGAAGCTCGCTTGGTAAACCTAAAGCTAAATTTGAATCTAATACAAGTTAAAACAACCCCAGCAAAATAATTAAATTCATCTCACAAAACTATAGAATTACCTTAGTTGAAAAAGTAAACGGGTGAGATGACTAAGGAAAAAGGATACAAAATCTCAAAAATTAATCCTTTCAAAAATAATTTTAAAACTTTTTTAAAAAAATTATTTTAAACTCTTTTTAAAAATTATTTTAAAAACTCTATTAAAACTTATTATTTTAAAAATCCTTTCAAAATTATTTTAAAAATCCTTTAATTTTTTTAAAATCCTTTAAAAATTATTTTAAAAAATCGTTTTAAAAATCCTTTTTAAAATTATTTAAAAATCCTTTAAAAATTATTTTAAAAATCCTTTAAAATTTTATTTTAAAAATTCCTTTACAAATTATTTTAAAATTCCTTTAAAAATCATTTTCAAATTCTTTTAAAAATTATTTTAAAATTCATTTAAAAAATCATTTTAAAATTCCTTTAAAAATTATTTAAAAAATCCTTGAAAATCATTTTAAAAATTATTTTAAAAATCCTTTAAAAATCATTTTAAAAATTATTTCAAAAATCAATTTCAAAATACTTTCAAAAATCAATTTACAAATACTTTCAAAAATCAATTTCAAAATACCTTCAAAAATCAATTTCAAAATACTTCAAAAATCAATTTTAAAATACCTTCAAAAATCAATTTCAAAATACTTCAATCAATTTCAAAATACTTTCAAAAATTGATACTTTCAAAAATCAATTTCAAAATACTTTCTAAAATCAATTTCAAAATATTTCAAAAATCAATTTCAGAATACTTTCAAAAATCAATTTTAAAATACTTCAAAAATCAATTTAAAAATACTTTCAAAAATCAATTTCAAAATACTTCAAAAATCAATTTCAAAATATTTCAAAAATCAATTTCAAAATATTTTTCAAAATTAATTTCAAAATTCCCTTGAAAATTAATTTCAAAATCTCTTGAAACATAATTTTCAAAATCCTAATTTCAAAATCTTTGAAAATTATTTTCAAAAATCTCTTCAAAATTCCTTTGAAAACTAATTTTTAAAAATCTCTTGAAAAATATTTTCAAAATCCTAATTTCAAAATCTTTGAAAATTATTTTCAAAAATCCCTTCAAAAATCCCTTTTGAAAATTAATTTCAAAATTCATGTCAAAAATTCCTTTCAAAATTTTAATTTTAAAATTCCTTTTTAAAATTGACTTCAAAATTTCTTTGAAAAGTTGATAATGGATTTTATAGAATCAATAATAAAACTTATAGAGTCCATAATAGAACTATCCTAGGAAACAATTTTTTTTAAAAAATTTAAAGTAACATAGTCAGAAGAAGTCCCAATTAGATTCAATACTGATCAAGGGGGAGTTAACTCCAATCAAATAGAGGATTAATCAGACCCAATCTAGCACTGATCAAGAGGGGGCTCACACTAATCAAATCTAAGGTGACTAGACCTGTGGGTTCAAGAATAGATCAGCGTTTAGAAATATAAATCAAAATTGTCTTAATATCACAAATCGAACCATGACCCAGACTGGTTAATAGCCATGCGAGCTAGCCCAATTTTGACAAAAATAATGTCTAGGACTTAGTACCTTTATCTGAGAATAAAAATAAAAATACATAGAAACCATGTGAGTATATAGAAATAAGCTAAAAAAAAAAACAAAAGGGAAGATTTGCTTGTATTATTTTGATGTAAATTTGGTTGATGATGCTTTAACTTACCCTGTATGTTCTTATATTTTTTTATAAATGACAAAGGGGAAGGTTATGAAATGGGTCAATTATGGGATAATTAATTCTATGTTTTAATTTTTTCAAATTAATAATAACCAAATTAATACTAACCATTGCATTAATTTTTGCAAAGTTTATTCCTTATTACATGTATAAGTTTTCTATGACAAAGGGGGAGAAATAATGGATTAAGTTAATTGATGAATGGGTTAATTGCATTAATTTTTGCAAAATTGATTCTATGTTGCGTGTTTTTCCTTACCCCGTACTTACTTATTTTTTTAAAAAATGACAAAAGGGGGAGATATGCCTATTATTTTTCCTCACCTTATAGTCTCTTATATTTTTTTGATAAATGACAAAGGGGGAGGAATAAGGGGTTACAGTTATCAATTCTTAATTTTTACAAATTAATTCAAATTTTTAATTCATGTTTGCAAATTAAATTAAATGTTTTAATTCATGTTTGCAAATTAAGTTTTGCAAAATTTCATGCTTTAAGTTATTTTTTTGCAATTTAACTTTAACTTTAACCCAGGTTGTTATTGTATCAAAAAGGGGAGATTGTTGGTGCAGTTAAGCACTAATAATCAAACTTACGTTTTGATAAATGACAAATGGTTAAAGTTAGATTTTGTTGGGTTTAACTTGGTTACCAAGTGTGTAAAGTTGATGAGTCAAAAGGACTAAATACCAGGCTGAAATCCAGTTGGTTAGGAGGACCAGATAACTGATGGGAGGTCCAGCTGAGTTAGGAGGACCAGACAGCTGGTGGAAAGTCTAGTTAAATCAATAGTCATCGCAATCAATCTTACGGTATCATTGCAAGAGAAATTCGAACAAGATTAAGGGTTAACAAGAGAAAGAAAAGACATAGGAAATTTTTAAAATTTAATTTGTTTTGGTGAGAGATGAAGATGTTAAGAAAATTAATTTTTAAAATATTCCCACTCATGTATAAGAAAATTAAAAAAAAAGTCGAGTGCTAAAAAAACATTATATCTTATAATATTAACATGTTTTTTTTTTCCTTTCAAAATTATACATTATATTTCGAATAAATAATTTTTAAAAATATATATGACATTTTACCTAAAATATAACTAGCGACTGCCGCAATGTCGCTGTTCAGCCTACGATGCAATTTACCGCAAGTGCTCATCATTTTGCGGGTGGGATTAAATGCTACAGAAACGGACTGCCAGATGGTATCCTTCACAGGCTCCTTGCAATTTGCCCAAGGCGGGGATTTCGGCAGATCGCGGGGTGTGGGTCATAAATAAGAAAAACAAAAATCTCATAAAACCCTACTCAAAATTGCTGCGTGCTCTGGTCCTTTGCCACTCACTAATGGCAAGGGACGAGCACCAAATTGGCAGTTTCCCATGGACGCATTGAATTGAGGTTCCCCCCAAAAAATGGCGCCCTAATCGCGCGCGATCAAATTTCAAGCTGCACCAAAGGGCGCCTAATTTCCATGCTCAAAATGCCCTCTCAGCGCCCTTTCTCATTGCGCGCTGCCTCTTCGCCTTCCCCACCCTCTCGGTTCCGTTCCTCCCGGCTGTTAAGTTGAGACTTGCTTGACGGCCGCCCCAGGTCCCCGCCGGGGAAGCGCTTGAGTCTGCTCTGAAATCGTGATCCTCGGAAGGTGGCCGGAAGCGAGCTTTCTGTACCGCTACATCCTTGTGCTCGGTCGTCTACGGGTCAGTAAGTTTATTGCAGATCCGAGCTCAAGTTGTTTTTTTTTCTTCTTCCTCTTTTTCTTCTAGATGATCGCAACTATGTAAAAACATGGTTTGCTTTTGGAAAGGGCGAACTAGATCTTGTTCTAAGTAGTTGGTTAAATCTGCAGGGCGTCTTCTGCATGTGTTTTGATCAATTTGTGTTTTCTATTGGGTGTTGTCTTGTGAACTGATGTTCCTTTTTTTTCTTCTGTAGGATTCTAGATTTGTTGCAAGTCAACAACTTAGTATGGCGAGGAATCCAGGAGGTTCGAATTCCACAGGTTTGGTTCGGCAGCATCGCATTTACGAGATTTTTCTTTTGTTGTGAATTTATGCAATAAGCTATAAATTGAAAATTTTAGGTTACAGATGGTCTTTATTCTTCAGCAGTTATGCGTGAAGCAGATACATGATGTTTTATGATTATGTTGCAAGATTTTGTTTTCAACACATTGATTTCCTGATTCTTTTCATTTGTTAAATGAGTAAAGTACATTTTGTTCACTGTTCCCCTATATTATGCAAAATTACGCAGTTATTCTTCAACATTGCGTGTTTGATGTAGAACATGATTTTTCATGTCCGAGAATCAAACACATGTTTGTCAATCTCAGTGGCAACTGTCTCAAACACAAGTATATAATCTTTTCTCATATCCACCTGCCCTGTCAATCTCATTGGCAATTGTCTTGAACATATGTAACCAATGACATTTGAAAGGAAAGAAGGACTAATCGCCATATTAGTGGGGTTTTAGTACAATCATTTACAAAAGCTCGATCATTTGGAATATTTGCATGAAAACACAGTTAAATTCTTCAGCATCCATGTACTTATATAATTTCACAATAAAATTAAGCTTCCTAAATGTTGTAGCTTTCAAACTATCAGTTGTTAGTTTTTTGAATGATTAAGTAAATGGATCTTTGGTTTGGATACCATAAAAAACTTGTTGTGCTTGAGCATTTTATGTCAACACTCCCTAGTTTGATTGTGTTTAAATTTTTCACATTTTCTATTGTAAGTAAATTAGAAAAGTTGGAGCAATATTTGGTTTTCTTATTTTTAATGAGTTTCCACATAACACAAGCAACATCCATACAATTCTACTTCGGAAATATTGCTAAATTTTGCAAACAGAACCTATATTCACTGTATCAAATTTGATCCAATTGAACTATGACTTTTAGATCTGGAGTTCTTGGGATATGCCTTTGGATCAATGTCCCCTTTTACCTCCTCTCTATTTTGACTGATTGCATCATGGAATATAATAATTTTTTATGATTTAACTAGTGATCATATTTCTAAATTGAGGCCTTCCAAGTTGGAAATAAAATGAAGGCTATGTTATTTTGCATGAGCTTTCAAACTTGTGCCATGATTTGCCAATATTGGCATACAATCCAATGGAGTGAGGTGCTAATTCAAGCAACATAAAGTCAATTAAACATCCTAGTTACATTTTGTTGCATGGAGTTGGGGATCCAATACTAGTGCTGATCCAAAAGTCTCATGAGGTTATTTGTAAAAATTATGATTTGAAATCTCATATTGTGTCAAGTAAAACGGTTGAAATGTATCGTTATAGTAAATTATCAAAATTTAATATAATTTAGCACAGACAATGTCTTCTTCCTCTACTTCATCTCATTTCTCCTTCAACTTCCAATATGTCACTAGTATAATGTATCAAAATATTGGTATGATACCAAAATAAATTGTTCTAGTAAGAAACCAAAACTTTGTTACAGCTTGAGATTGTGAACCTTGGTAAAAATTATTACAATCTCAATATAAATATTGAATATTTGCTTGGAGGCTTGGTATTCAAGTGTTTATCCAACATGGATGCAAAATGAGTGGTTGAAGAGTTCAGGCATTGGAAGACAACTTGTTATTCTACTTGCTGAAGGAAGGTTACCTTAACTGGTGCATTGCTTATGTTACTGTCTTCTCTAGTCTCTAACTAATTATTTGAGAAGTTAGTGATTTATATGACCTTATTTGTCTCAATGGCAAAAGCCATTTAATTTTTTTTAAAAGAAAATGAGTTAGATCCATTTAAAAAAGCTCCTACTGAAGTTTCATGAAAAATATTAATTTTACCATTTGGGAAGCATGGTTGTCTAAGAACTGTGTTTTTGAAAGACATTATTTTTAGGGCAAAATAAAATTGTTTTCTTGTGACCATAATAGTGAGTTAATCAGGTGGCTCTCTTAGGGCATCTTAAAAATAGATGCCAATCTTTGTAAGCAAAACATATTATATTCAATTTATTCTAACTAATAATGTGGATCTAGCCATATAAGTAGTATGCAATTGAGCTAACATTTGTTAAAAGTTACTTAACTTAAGACTTACAAGCTACCATATTGAAGCTTTTAGTTTACAGAATTATTTCCTGATATATGGACAAATATTATCCATGAAAACATCATGAGAATCCTTATTATTCTAGAAGGATAAGTGCTAGTCTAAAAAAATTCTAGTTTTTTCCCCAATCTCTATGTACATAAAGTGTACATAAAGCCATTTTATATTAATTAAAGAACATTTTATCATCAATTCCTCTCCTACTACTATATATTTCTATAATCCAGCATAAACAAAGGAAAGGATTGTTCTATCAAATCCATGAACCAAACTAAGAAATATATTTATATTTTATTCCCAATCAATTTAATTTCTTAGGAATGATTATTTTGTTTCCTCTCAATTCTACTCTATCAACCAAATTTATCAAATTTGTTATATTTTATTTCTTTTAATTTTATTGTCATTCCATAATTGTAAATTTGTGATAATATTACTTGTCTTGCTATTGAAATCATCATAACTACTTTATTCTTATTAAACCTAATTTCTCCATTCTTATTAAGTATATCCTCTTTAGATTATTTTTTTGTGTCTCATCATCACCAACTGTATGTTTTTTTCCTTCTACTTTGGGATTTCAAAAAATGAATTTACCCCTTTTCCCCTTATTTTTGTTTGTTATCAAGCTAAAACTTGACATTAATATCAATACTCTTTATTTTGAATATTTTCTTTATTACACTTTTTAGAAAATAAATTTTTATCTTTTAAGATGCTACCATTTAATTCTATTAGATTCAAAATTTTAAAATTTTTGTGTGGATTAGTATTGGTGAAAATTATTGTTTTGCCTACTTGTGATACACAAAACATCTTTGATACTCTCCCCACAGAGAGATAGTGCTTGGCATTTGCAATAGACTTTTTGTCGGAGACTATAGAGAGCATTTGTGAGTGATTGTGAGGGTTTAGATTTCACAGATGTGATGTTTAGGGTTTTGCAATTTTGTGATGATGCTCCATAAATGTGAGTTCTAGGGCTTTGTTGTTTCACGATGAAGCTTTTTCGATGGGACTTTTGTGATGAGTTTAGATGTGATTCTTTCCTCTTGTTGCCTTTCTTTTTTTCCTTTGGAGCTTCTTTATCTTCTTTTCCTCCTTGTTTGTCACAACATTTCAGCAAGTCCAACACAGAATCTACAAATTGTTTTGGTTGAGGAATGAAACCTTGCCTTCAATGACATTTCAGATCTTGATTAGAACTAGAAGGCATTTTTTTTTTTTTTTTTTTGCAATTTTATGATTAGTATCTAGCAATTTTAGATGCATTAAGGAAAAAAAATTATTCCTCAAAAGTAATCAAATGTTTATCTTTTTATTTGAGTTTGGGTGTTAACAACCATAATCTTTAAATGTAGAAGAAAAATTAAAATTTTATTATCCTCTTTGTTTTGTTCCTTAAAGTGTCCTCCATGTGCGAATTAGTAATTTATCCAATATGTCCATTTAACAAATCCAACTTTAGCATGATGATTATATCCTCACTTATCTTAATTTCAGTAACATTATCCTTTATCCTAAATGGCTTTTCCATTTATTTATATTCTACATTTTAGTATGCAAAGTTTGAAGCTCTTACTGTCTCTTTATCAAGTTCTTTGGCCCATTAGTTTCATGTGACCATAGTATGTTATTTTTCTCCCATTCATCACATGTATTTTAGGAAATGCTTGTATGTTTGGGGTTGCTAATCTAGCTTGTAATCAAGGATTAATTTCTAATCCCTACTGACACACAATAATGCAAGAATTTTTTTATATTATTTTTCATCACATTAATTGGGCAGATGTAGTTTCAAAGTTTACTGTCATAAAAAGGGTACTCATGGTTGATATTTATCAGCTGGTTGTTAAAATTGATATTTTTTTCTTTTTCCATAAATTAATAGCTATGCTTTCTTTTTAGGAATGACAAGGAATGGGAAGCGAAGGTCATCAAAAAGGAAAGTAACTGATAATGCTGAATCTGCTACTGCAGTGGAGTGTGGAAAACATAGTAGCAACCTTGAAAATGATAATGAAATAAATGTTTGCAAGAGGCCGAGGCGAGCTGCAGCATGTTCAAACTTTAAAGAGAGAAGTGTCAGAATATCTGACAAATCCTCAGTTCTTGAAACAAAGAAAATGCAAGTGGAGGAGAATGAGGAAGTGGCTGTTGAACTGACTAGACTCGGTGCAGAAGATCTTCCCCCATGTAGAATGCTTGTTGATTTCACCATTCATGATGCTGATGGAAATGCACAGCCATTTGAAATGTCAGAAATAGATGATTGTTTCATCACTGCACTCATTTTGCCATTTGATGACAATCTGGGAAAAGAAAGAGACAGGGGAATAAAATGTGAAGGATTTGGCCGGATAGAGCATTGGTCAATTTCAGGTTATGATGAAGGTTCACCAGTTATTTGGGTCTCAACAGAAATTGCAGACTATGAGTGTGCGAAACCTGCAAGCAGTTACAAGAAGTTTTATGACCTTTTTTATGAGAAGGCATGCATATGCGTTCATGTTTACCAAAAGTTAGTTAAAACTGTCAATGAGAACTCAACTTTGAGCCTTGAGGAGTTACTTGCTGCAGTAATCCGTTCTATGAGTGCAACCAAGAATTTTCCTGCTGGATCAAATTGTAGAGATTTTGTGATTTCTCTTGGAGAGTTCATTTACAACCAGCTAATAGGCCTAGATGAGTCTTCTACCAACAACAATGTAAATTGGTCAACAATGCCAACTCTTATTGCTTTAAGAGATGAATGTAAAAGTAGGTCAGAATCAAACAACTTTGTGCCAAGGGTATCAAACCAGAACTTGAGGATTGAGGAAACTTTAGGTCCTACTGAAGATGAAGATGAGAAATTGGCAAGACTTTTGCAGGAAGAGGAAAATTGGAAGGTTATGAGGCAGCAAAAAAGCCACAGAGCTGCTACAAACACTAAAAAGAACATCTACATAAAAATCAATGAGACAGAGATTGCTAATGACTATCCATTGCCTGCCTATTACCGACCTTCCAACCATGAAATGGATGAATACTTATTTTTTGAGAGTGAGAGCAATGTGTCATATTCTGATCTTCCTAGAAGGATTCTTGACAATTGGGCTCTCTATAATTCTGACTCAAGGTTGATCTCTTTGGAACTTCTTCCAATGAAGTCATGTGCAGAAATTGATGTGGCTGTTTTTGGATCTGGTCAAATGAGAGAGGATGATGGTAGTGGATTTGAATTGGATAATGACCTAGGTCTTTCTTCTTCAAACTGTTCTAACCATGCAGATATTGAAGGGGTTCCAATCTATCTTAGTGCAATTAAGGAGTGGATGATTGAATTTGGTGCTTCAATGATTTTTATCTCTATCCGAACAGATGTTGCCTGGTACTTCTAAATTAGTATTATTAGCAATTACTGTCTGTTTAATTTCATTATATTACAGTATGCTCTTGATTTGGTTAGCTAAACCTTTATTAATGAACAATTGATCCTTATAAGGAAATTTCCTCTATAATTTGCATAATATAATATAGACTAATAGAAGAATAATAAAAGTTGATTAAAAATCTGTGGAGTTTAATATTTTATTTGCTAGCATTCTTATGATGCAAAAGATAAAATGCTTTTGGAAAATGGAGATGTTGACATGCAGTGTTGTTCCTTAGCAACAGTGCTCCTGGTACTGATTTTGCTTTTTGATTACAGGTACAGATTAGGGAAACCCACAAGACAATATGATCCTTGGCATCAACCAGTCCTTAAAACAGCCAAGCTTGCTATTGCTATAATCACTTTGTTAAAAGAACAAAGCAGGGTTTCAAAACTTTCCTTTGCTGATGTAATTAAGAAAGTGTCAGAATTTGGCAAAACTCATCCTGCATATATATCATCCAACTTATCTTTGGTTGAAAGATACATTGTTGTACATGGACAGATTATTCTTCAGCAGTTTGCTGAGTATCCTGATGAAACAATTAGGAAGTGTGCTTTCATAAGTGGACTTTCGGACAAGATGGAGCAAAGAAGCCATACAAAACTCATAATGAAGAAAAAAGCTCTGTTAAAGAAAGAAGAAAACTTGAATCCTTGTGCAGCAATGGGACCTATTTTGTCCAGCAGAAAAGTAATGCGTGCTACAACAACAAGATTCATCAATAAAATTTGGGGAGATTACTACTTAAATTTTTTCCCTGAGAACTCTACTAATGGGGATGTGAATGGGCCTGTAGAAATTGAAGGGGAGCTGGAGGACAATGAAGATAATGAAGTAGAAGAGGAGAATGCATTGGTGTTGGATCAACAACCTACAAAGCCTCATTCAACCTCACACTCTTCTTCTAAGCCTCATCATAAGGAAATACAATGGGAGGGAAAACCTATTGGCAAAATGGATTCTGGGGAAAGTCTTTATCATCGTGTGATTGTTCGTGGACATGTTATAGAAGTTGGTGGAGCAGTAACTATGGAAGCTGATGTAAATGATGAGCCATCTTTTTTGTTTGTGGAGTACATGTTTGAGAAACATAATGGTGTCAAAATGGCTCATGGAAGGGTGTTGCTCAAAGGTTCCCATACTATCCTCGGAAATGCAGCTGATGAGAGGGAGCTGTTCCTTTCAAATGACTGTATGGAAGTTGAACTAGGGAATATTAAAGAATCCATAGTGGTTGATATCCGTTTACGGCCCTGGGGACACCAGTACAGAAAGGATTATGCCAATGCTGATAAGATTGATAGAGCAAAAGCGGAGGAGAATAGGCGGAAAGGACTGCCTATGGAGTTCTATTGCAAAGTCTTATATAGCCCTGAGAAGGGTGGTTTTTTTGTTCTTCCTCATGACAGTATGGGCCTTGGAAATGGTGTTTGTAACTCTTGCAAAGAAAAGGCCTCTAAGAAAGATGATTTCAAATTGAATTCCAATTCTAGCTTTGTCTATAAGAGGATTGAGTACAATGTTCAAGATTTTCTTTATGTCAAACCCCAATTCTTTGACATGGAAGAACAGGAGGATCATGGGACTTTTAAATCTGGCAGAAATGTAGGACTAAAGGCCTATGTTGTGTGCCAAATTCTTGAAATTCAAGTGTCCAAGCAATATACATCAAAATCAGCACAGGTGAAAGTAAGAAGATTTTATAGACCAGAAGACATTTCATCAGAAAAAGCTTACAGTTCTGACATTAGAGAGGTAAAGTATATTTGATTATGCTCTTCTTGAATATATATAATGAAAATGCACAACTATTATTAAATAAAAAATGTGTTTATCATAATGCAATTGTATATATGAGCATCTGATTTTGTAAAAACTTGGACCATATGTTTATAGCAATGTACAAATTACTGTTTATTATTGTCCCAGCTCCAAATTCAGGGCTCTTTTTGTTCAAACATATAGCCTACCTATGCAATGTGGTGATCACACTATATCTTCATGGTTTTACATATTTTATTTACTTAAGAAACAATGTGGAAACTAGTCTATCTCAGGCATCTTGTACATATTCATCTACAACTTTTTATGTATCAATTTGGATGTTGAAAACTATTTTGTTAGGGGATAAAAAGCCTTACAATCAGTTCAATGTCTTTTTTTTGATGCAGTCATATTCAATTTCTACAATCTTCTGAGCAGCCAAATTAATTACTTTCCAAAAAAAATTCAGTTTCTAATTTTACTGGCTGCATATTTGAATCTCAGGTGTACTATAGTGAAGATGTGGTCTCTGTGCCTGTTGACATGATTGCAGGAAAATGTGAAGTTCAGAAGAAGATTGATGTTTTTAGTTTTGATCTTCCTGTGCTTGATGACATATTCTTCTGTGAATATTGTTATGATCCCGTTAAAGGAACTCTCAAACAGGTACATTCTTTTTGTTGCACCTAAATCATTATTTTCACTCATACTTCTTCTCACCTTCCTGACTTAAAATGGATGTGGCATTAGTTACCTTCCAACATAAAGGTATCGTCTTTGAAAATAAAGGAAGACCAAACTGCCTATAGAAAGAAAAAGGGCAAGCAGAAGTGTGAAGATGAATTTTCTGACAAATTGACTGATGTCTCTCGGGAAAATCGTTTGGCAACTCTTGATATTTTTGCTGGCTGTGGTGGCTTGTCTGCAGGACTTCAGCACTCTGGTAAGTCTTTAATCAGTCAAGGTTGCAGTTGGAAGGTATCTACAATAGCAGGTTTGATAACATTAAAATCTGCAGGTGTTTCATATACAAAGTGGGCCATTGAATATGAAGAGCCAGCTGGTGAAGCATTTCGTTTTAATCATCCTGAAGCCTTGATGTTTGTAGATAATTGCAATGTTATTCTCAGGCAAGCTACTGGATTTAGTTGAACATTCAAAATTTTGTCACAGGTTCACATATATTCTAAGACTTTTTTTCAGGGCTATTATGGAGAAATATGGAGATTCAGATGATTGTATCTCAACATCTGAGGCTGCTGACTTGGCTGCTTCACTTGATGAGGAGAAGCTTAAAAATCTACCAAAGCTGGGCGAAGTAGATTTCATCAATGGAGGGCCTCCATGTCAGGTGTAATTGTTGTTTCATGAATAAAGTAGGTTTTATCAATGGAGGTCCTCCATATCAGCCAGGGGAACTAGTTCACCATGAGTTTGCTGACAATTTTTAAAGTTTATTTTGATTTTTTTTTGCCTCCAGGGATTTTCTGGGATGAACCGTTTTAATCAGAGCACGTGGAGTAAAGTTCAGTGTGAAATGATTTTGGCCTTCTTATCATTTGCAGAATATTTCAGGCCCAAATTTTTCCTTCTAGAGAATGTTAGAAATTTTGTGTCTTTCAACAAAGGACAGACATTCAGGCTGACTCTTGCTTCACTTTTAGCAATGGGTTATCAGGTATGTATCTTTTTGATTTCCTAGCAATGGTAATGGTGGTCCTGGCCTCGAGTATTGAATTCATAATCTTTCATGGTTCTTATTTTTTATACTTTTATTCTTAAAACTATGGTTGACTCTTGTTCATTTTATTCTTGCTGGTTTAGGTAAGGTTCGGTATCCTGGAAGCAGGAGCCTATGGTGTCTCCCAATCAAGAAAGAGGGCGTTCATTTGGGCTGCTTCACCAGAAGAGACTCTTCCAGAATGGCCAGAACCTCTGCATGTGTTTGCCACCCCAGAGCTGAAAATTTCTATGCCCGGGAATGGATATTATACTGCTGTCCGAAGCACATCTGGAGGAGCTCCTTTTCGTTCTATTACTGTTAGGGATACAATTGGGGATCTTCCACCAGTTGCAAATGGAGCTGCCAAACCGATAATTGATGTACATCATTTCTGCTTCTAATATTGTTCATATGCATCATCCATCTATTATTGCATTTTGCTTTTCCATATTAATGAGATTTTACTGTCTTTTTTCCGTTTTTAGTATGGGTGTGAGCCCATATCATGGTTTCAAAAGAATATCAGAAGTGGCATGTTGACTTTAAATGACCATATATCAAAGGAAATGAATGAACTCAATTTGATAAGATGCCAACGCATACCCAAAAGGCCAGGTGCTGATTGGCGTGATCTACCAGATGAAAAGGTGAGTGCTTGTTGATTATTTAATCTGCTATTATGTGCTACATATTTCCTGATATGCCATTGTGGATATTAGGTTAAACTGTCCACTGGACAAATGGTGGATTTGATACCATGGTGCCTTCCAAACACAGCAAAGAGGCACAATCAATGGAAGGGGCTGTTTGGTAGGTTGGACTGGGAAGGGAACTTTCCAACTTCCATCACAGATCCTCAACCAATGGGCAAAGTAGGAATGTGTTTCCACCCGGATCAAGATAGAATTCTCACTGTCCGTGAATGTGCAAGATCTCAAGTAAGTTCTCATTTTCATACACTGAACTTGTTCTCAAGTAATGCCTCAAGAACAATGTCACAATAACCTGAACATTGAATGCTTAGGGAGCTGTTCACTTGCATATCATGTTCATGTGGAAAGTATTGCAATCATTATATCAGTATGTTGTAGTTGGTATCTTGAAGAGTTCTTTTCATGTCTGCAGGGCTTCCCAGACAGTTACCAGTTTTCTGGTAACATCCAAAACAAGCATAGGCAAATTGGAAATGCTGTGCCACCTCCATTAGCCTATGCACTTGGAAGGAAACTTAAAGAAGCTATTGAAAGAAAGCAATCTCCATCAGCTTGAACATCCATGGAGCTTCTATACTTGCTGGATTGTCTTGACATCTGAAGTATCTAAGGCTTTAGAAATTTGTCCATGTTGAGTTTTCAAAATGACAGTTGAGGCTTCAAGGAAATTGTTGTCTGTGGTGTCTATAGAAAAGGCTTCTCAGCTGCAGAAATTAACTCTCCTTTTGATTAGTTCTTTGGTGCGTTGCTTGTAAAATTTGAAGAAATTGTTTAATTTTTTTTAGTTAAAAACCTGAGAAAATTGTCTACTGATGCATTAAAATGAAATAAAAGGAGAAAGTTAAGTAGATGTGAATAGTTAAATTCAGTAACCTATTGTTTCATAACATGCTTTACCACTAGGTAGTAGGGTCAATACTTAAAATGCATTCATGAAGCTTTTGAGTTGTAGTATGCTTCCTTTGTCTCAATTTACTTTTGATGTTGGAAATTCATGGATTCGTCTACTGAGTAAATACAGAGCACAGCATCCTCTTATTGTTGAAACAATGTGACTCTCTGTCATGCCAACTGTGATCAGGCACTCAGACATGGGACAGAAATAAAAGATACAGCAGGTTCATAAACTTGATGCTCAAGCTCCACTTCCAGCCAACTCTAAAAGGCTACAAATCTGGACTTTCTCTCATTTCCAAGCATTCAAAGCCCTTAAATTTAGGGGATAAAAGGAGTGACCACAACCTCGATCCTTTTACTTTGTCAAAGAGAATTCCTTCATCCTTCCTTTTACAATTAATATAAACCCAGGCCTCCAGCTCTCCCATTCAGATATCATTAGCTTGTAACAGCCATGTCTTCTCTCCCGGCGCCGACCATCCTACAAACCTCGGCGCCGACAGAGCTGCCTTATTCCCACTCCGGTGGATCCTTTGGACCAGCACTGCTAGTGCTAGGCATCATCGCTATGCTTGCCATTGCTGCATGCGTCTTTGGGCGCCTCTGTGCTAGTCGTTTCAGCGAGCGTAAAGTATGGCACGAGGAGCATCCGCCCCGCACTGGCACTTGCACTAAAGATGGCATAGAACAAGTAGACCGCTTCAGAGTTCATGCCACGGAAACAAAGCAAGGCAGTTTCAATGCCAAATCTGCCGGCAATTGCAAGCACCAAGCTCAAGCGAAGTTCGAACGCGATGCGAAAGCAGAATTTCGCGTGTGAAAGAAACTTAAGCTTCATTTCCTATTCGATGTTCTCCTCTGTTTACTGACCTGTAAACCCTTTGCATCAATCACTAGAAGATAGGGACTTCTCGCTGGACCTCAATTACTAGGAAGCTGTTGTATAACAGCGGCAATTTACGGTCATCCAACAAAAGATTGATTTGAATCTGTGCACTAACTTTATCCTTCGTAAAAAATCTCAGATAACTAAAAATTCAAAAAATAGCGTTGAGTGTTGGTTCATTCCGGTCCATATTGCCAAATATACCCTTCAAGTTCCAATATTTCCAGTAGGAAAATGCAGGTCAATCACCACATGGGAGGGGATAAATGCGTCATATCGAGACAAATCGCCAGCGAGGCTGCAGGCTCCCCGGCCGATCTCGTTCGACTCGAATCCACCGCCCTATCCCTCCTCCTTTTCCGGGGGACCGCCTTGTTCCGCTGCCTCCGATGAAGGCGGCACTGCGGCGCGTCGGGTTTGGCAGCGGACCACTGACGGGAAGTCTGCGCTGGCGGCGCCGGCTCCTGCTCGCTGCGCTCGTCGCGTCGGCGGCGGCCGCGGTGTTAATCGCCTTCTCTTCGCGCCCTTCGGGCGCCGCCCTCTGGCTCTCCGACTCCTACAGCACCCCCTCCAGTCGCAGCGCTGATTCACTCTCTTCTGCGAACTTCTCGCCTACGTCACCCCCTGGCTTTGCTTCGAGGCTTAATTTTAGTGCTTCCGCTGTTACTCCTGTTACCCCTCCAGTTCTTGCCTCTTCGTCATCGCCTAACGATGACTTAGATGACGCGGAGGTGGATCACATTGACAGCGGTCCTGGCTTAAAGGAGATAGCTTTGTGGACAGGGGTAGATATTCACCTGTAATACTTCCTTATTATGGAAAATCTTACTTCTTGAACGGAGAAACTTAGTAGATTAGTGAATGTATTATTGCTGATAGCCGATTTTTCCTATGAAGGTCATGAACTCTACAGATGCAAATCTTCCGTCGCTTTCTGTCGAGACTCACCCTTCTCAACTTGAGACTTCGAAATCTGGTACACCTGAGCTAAGGGAGCCTTCTTTGTCGCTTCAGAATGAGTTAAGGATGCCTATGCCATTGAGATTCACCGATCAACAACTTATATATGCCAAGGGAGAAATTAGTCGTGCGCCTGTTATCTATGATCACCCTGATCTATTTGCTCCTCTGTTTCTGAACGTTTCAGTTTTTAAGAGGTGATGTTTTGAAGAACCTTGTTTGTATACCACTCTTCTTATTGGCTTTGTGTGCCAAATGTCTACATCCTTTGATTGTTTATACATGGATCATTTGACACAAAGAAGAGGAGACTACCCAGCTACAATAACATCATTCCAGTCCTGCAATACTTAGATTTGCATGTTTCACTAATTTATGTTTTACTGTTAGAGAATAAGATTTGTCTCCAAATTGAGCTATTTATAGGTTGTCTTCATAATCAACTCCATTCAAAACTTGTTCTAAAAGTTGGGTTAGAGTGTCAGGAGTTTAAGGAAAAGAAAATAGTAATTTCAGATAACTAACTGCTGCTCACTTATCATTGTTAAGATACGAATCTAGTGGTTTGTCTTTTTGCTAACAACTGAATCTTCAAGGATAAATGGTCAATCAATTAAATTTACTCATTAGTTCATATGTTGGGTTTGCACTGGCATCCTGTTCAAGTGAGCGTTCCTAGCCACAGATGATGGGGAGAGTGTTAAGAACATAAAAATGTATTGGCTACTTTTTCCAACACCTTGAGCAATTGGGATAATTAGCCAACCAATCAAATTTAACATTTATAGCCCATTGTGTCAGTTTCTCTGAGGTCAAAATGCATTTTCTTTCCCCCTTCTAACTTTAATTTTCATTGTCCATCTTTGTATTCAAAAGTAGTATATCTTGGTGATAATCACTATACGAACCTGACTTTTGAGAAATTAGATGGCAGTAGTTCTCATACTAGTCTGATTTATTATTTTTTGGGATTAGTAGAGAATATTAATAGTATTACTATCTTAGATTGTTTGGGTTTGGTGATTGTTATTTTCATTAAGCAGCATTTTGTCGATGCTTATATTCTTATTCACTAGTTATATCCAGGAGTTATACACTGATGGAAAGTATGCTGAAGGTTTACATCTATCAGGATGGATCAAAGCCTATTTTCCATAGACCTGATCTCAAAGGCATTTATGCTTCGGAAGGGTGGTTTATGAAATTAATGGAGGATAACAAGAATTTTGTTGTGAAAAATCCAAAGAAAGCCCATTTGTTCTATCTACCATACAGTGCACATAGGTTACAGCAGACGCTTTACATGCCTAACTCACACAATTTTCAGCCTTTAATGATTTTCTTGAGGGATTATATTGACATGATTTCTGTCAAGTATCCTTTTTGGAATCGAACAAGAGGAGCAGATCATTTTCTGGTAGCTTGCCATGACTGGGTATGTCCATGTAATACTGTTCATTACAGTATGTTTTTTAATTTTACCCGAAACATTGTCTTTGTGATGTCAACTAGGTATCACTTGATTTACTCCAACAATTTTTTTTGTTATTTCTGATTATTGTCTTTCCTGTTATTCATGTAGATTTGAAATTTTAACAATTGACAATGAAAAGGAAGTTGATTCATTAGATTAGTATACTTGAATGCTAGCCTTTACTAGGTTTAACAAAAGCAGTTGTCTTCTTGTTTGAGGGTTTAACTTGATTTAAAAAATGCCATTATATAGACAATATGCCCTCTTTATTTGATGGAATGTCAAGAGAATCTAGGATAGTAGATGAGAAGAGAGAAAATTTTGTTGTTTTGATCAAGTAGTCATGTTCTCTGTCATTCCAGATTATAGTTGCTTCTGCTATTATTGGTCTGTCCCTTCCTATGATACTGTGGCAGAGAAGCCCTATATAATGGTTTAACATTTTCATAATTCCTTTTTTGTAGTATGAATGACACTTTTGGAATTTGAAGCTATTATATCGGACATGTAGATGTCAATCTGAAACACTAGAGACTTTGGAAGCTTGATTTCTTGAGCCTATTTTTCTTCATTATCCTTTCAACAAGTTTCCTGTAGTTTGAAATGCAGTAACAGATTACTTGTTATTATCTTACTTCAAAGAAATCTTTTCACCTTTTTGAGCATGGATAACAAGGTGGATGGTTGGCATAATCATTTTTCATGTTATAAGTTTTGTGATATTCAGCTGCCTTTCTGATAATTCATACCATTCAGAAGCATAGGTCAACATGCAACCATTGTATACAACTAACACTGAGGTTTTAGAAGAGTCTATATGTACGAGATATCATTTTTCCCATTTATTGCATTTTCTTTAACACTTCTTATTCTTTTTTCATAGTTTTAAAGTCGTCAGTAAGTATGTGTAGCAGGTTTAGTTCGAAATTGGGTGTTCCAAGTCTGGGAGTCCTATTACATGGTATCTCTTCACCACACAATAAGATCAAAACAACATTTCCCATTCACTTAACATGGTATGGTTTTTGAAAAAATAATTCCCTGAATGGTGGCCTCCTCCCTAATTCCATTGATCTTCCACCTTACCAGCCCTAATTCTCCTGTATTGTTGTCTACTGCTCAACTTCTCCACCTCCTCCTCTTGCTCACTAGCTCCACCATGGCCCAACTCACCATCAAGCTTTCCTCCAACACAGTTTGTTGCCTCAAGCTCATTTGGATGCATTTGTCTCTTCTCAGGCCTTATGAAACCAAGTTGTTACCTTGTCGTGCAATGCAAGAGTTCATGAGCTTCTCTAACTTTGTCACACCCTGCTGCTGCCTTGTTGCTCATTTGCCTCTCGTGCAGCTTCTCTCTGGCTACTTTATTACACAAGTACTCCTCCATGTAAGGCAATACTGCCGCCTCTTCTGCATGATGAGGATACTCCAACAAGCTCACCTTGATCTTTTCATCCCACAGTCGACCCAGCCAAAGACACACTTGAAGTTTGTGTTGATCCTGGTAAACTACTCCCCTTCCATTGCAAACAATGGATCTAACTGGTAATCACACCAACCCTTTTAGTCTCATGATTCCCTCTTGCTATTCTTCAAGAATTGCCATGTTCTTGTGTTTAGCTTCACCTAGATGCATCTGCTTGGAGTCAGCTCTTCCTTTCATTGCCCACATCCTACTGCCCCATTATGGTCCATAACATCTGTCCCTTGTAGGACACAGGCAATTTGTCCTTATTTCTTCCCAGAATCCCACACTCGGCAGCAAGTTCTATAATCTGCCATCACCTCTGGTACATTCCTTCGTTGGCTGGAGCAGATTTCTCCTTCTTCAAGCAAACTTCACCATGGAAATGAATTTCTTCTTTATATAATCTCCAAAGTATTTCTTTTACATCCACCAAGTTCAGTTTCCTTCAGATTTCCCTTTGATGCTTGTGCAAATCTATTGCATTTGCTTCTATGCACTGTCTTCATTGTTTCTGCTTTACTGACGGTTGCTGATATTCATAACCTTTTTTTGTTTGCATTCTCCTTCATAGTAGTCCATTCATCCAACACTTCAACAATTATTGGTCATCATCTCCCAGCAGTTCACCAAATTCGGCAAACTTCATCTCGAGCTGAGCTGCTGCAGATTCAAGCAACTTCTCCTTGACTTGAATTATGCACATGCCAACCTCTGCCCGGTCAACTTCCCTGGACTTTGTGTTATTTTTTTTTTCAAATGCTTTCCTTCACTTCTTTTATCAGCCTGTCATGTGCTCTCATCGCCATTGTAAGAAGAAGCCTACTCAAGAAACTGTTTCAAAGGATCTCATGTCATTCTCTCAATCACCACTTGAACCCTCGTCGAGTGTTTTTTTTCTTCCCTTTCATCAGTCTCATGGTGTCAAATTATTGTAAGGAGAAGCTCACTCAAGAGGCTGGTTCCTGAGATCTTGCCTCATTCTTTCTCTATCGGCCCATTGATCTTTGGTCAAAGGAATTAAATGCCTACTTCCTACTTGCATCATCACATCCAAGTAAGGTTTACATTTTTTTTCTTTCTTTTTTCAAAGGTCTTTATAGGTTAAGTATCCACACAGACATTGATAGTATTTATACTCTAGTTTACGGAGGAGTGTTAGAATCATTATCTATGTGTAGTGGGTTTAGTCTCACATTGGGTGGTTTAGGTTTAGAGTTTATGTTCAGTCATATACATACCATGTAATAGGTGCCTCTTAAAATTACAAGAAGAACAATATAGATTTTTCCACTGCACTTATCTTGTTAGTTGTTCATTCATTATTTTTTTCTTTCTTCCTAATGAATACTTAAATGTTAGGCGCCTTACACAACAAAGTGGCATCATGAATTGCGCGCGAATGCCATCAAAGCTTTATGCAATGCAGATGTCTCTGAGGGTGTTTTTATCCGCAGAAAAGATGTCTCTCTTCCAGAAACAAGTATTAGAAATGCTAGAAGGCCTTTGTGGAATATAGGAGGAAAGCCTGCTTCTCAGAGAACTATTCTTGCATTCTTTGCTGGACAAATGCATGGTCGTGTCAGACCAATCCTGCTGCAGTACTGGAGTGGGAGGGACAATGACATGAAAATATATGGACCACTTCCAGAACGAATTGCAAGGAAGATGTCATATGTTGACCACATGAAATCAAGTAAATACTGCATCTGTCCTATGGGTTACGAAGTGAATAGCCCAAGGATTGTGGAAGCAATCTACTATGAATGTGTTCCAGTGATTATAGCAGACAACTTTGTGCTTCCTTTTGAAGAAGTGCTTGACTGGAGTGCTTTCTCAGTTGTTGTAGCAGAGAAGGATATACCAAATTTGAAAGATATAATATTACGAATTCCACAGGTGCAATATGTAACTATGCAGATGAATGTGAAGAAATTGCAAAAGCATTTCTTGTGGCATGCAAAACCAGTCAAGTATGATATTTTCCACATGATACTTCATTCCATTTGGTTTAATAGACTGAACCAAATCCAAGCTGAGCAGTTATAGTTCAACTCTGTCATCACTCCTTTGAGAGCTTAACGGAAAATACCATCAAAGCTTTAAAATTTTGAAGCTGATTCTCACGGAAAGTTATTGCTCATGTATTTCTTTATCATATCATGCCTTTCCTCTGGTCTGCTGCCTCACCATTCCTAGAGCTTTTACTGCAATGGTCTAGAAATATCAACCCCAGACACAACCATAATTTGGGTTCTTCGGTATAGGTATGAAATCAACAAACCTAAACTTCACATAATGCCTGTGATTATGCTTATCTTGTATCCCTTATCCTAATGTCTCTTTGTATTGCAATATTTAGCTTTTCTATAGTGTCCATGGCTAAATTAAAAGAATCTTGAATAAGCTGTCAAGGTAAAGAATAAAAACATTTAACTGAGTGAAAGTTTATATACGTTTTTTTTTCATATTGATATAGTCATTTAGTCAAGAACACTGACGAACAAGTATTATCTGATATAGGGTGTTGAATGTGATTTTTAAAATATTTGTCACGATTCTTGCTAAATGTTTTACTTTGTTCGAAATGGATTGTGGAAGGCAATGATATCTCACTCCAGATACAAAATGCTAGTATTCTGATCTAATTCCATTCTTAGGCAGATTACTTGGTCCTTACCCTTTGATTCTGCCTCCGGGCTAATGATTTCTTTGCTCAAATGGCTGGTATGGCACTTTGTTCATTCCTAACTCCTCTTTTGTTCAATCCTCTTACCACAATCCGAATCCATTGCAAATTTGATGCCTGAAGACCGACTTAAATTAGCCTTTCTACAGTTTATGATCAACATTTTATAGTCATTTTCTTTCTCAATTTTTTAGGTACATGTGTGGTAAAACTTGATAACGTTCATGTCAAACATCTTTCATTTCTCAGCACAGTAATTTTTTTTTTTTTGCTTGGAGAGATTAGGAATTTAACGAAGCATTACACACTGTATCCATGCAGCTAGTATCAAGATCACGTGTACATGATAGTCAATATTTATTTTGAAATATAATATCTTGTGCAAAATCTATTCTCGTTTAATGACTTAATTCTTTTTAGGAGTTTGTGGTACTGTTCATGTACATGCATAAATTATAATTTAAAAAATATTTAGTTAAATATATGATTGATTTGGTAGAATTAAGTTTACCAAAACATAATTAATGAATATATTTTCTTTTAATTTTATTTAGTTCCATATACTTGTATTTCTAAAATATCTCTATACTCCAAAGGAATAACTAACAATCTTATTCTACAAAATTGAATGAAGTTAATTATTTAAAATTAATTTTCATTTTACAATTTGAAATAGAATTGACTTATAAAAAAAAGCATATAGTTATATTTTCATTAAAATACTCTTGCATGCGCTAATGTTAATATTCTATTTAGGATTTTTAAAGTCTCAGAATATTTAAAATTTTGGTTTTTAAGTGGTAAATAATTTATATATCAATTTGCACTCTAAAATTCGGCATAGAATAATCGTGCTGATAAGCTTTTGGAATGCAAGAAAGAAAAGCTAAATTATTGTCGAGTAACTGATTTGTATTTTTGTTTTTGTTTTGGTCACATTTAAAATTGTAAGCTGAAGAAAATTCGCTTATTCATTCAAGATTTTAATTATTTATGATGTTTTTATTTATTTGCATTTAAAAGAAACCATTTTAATAAAAAAAAATATAATTTAAAACTATTTGTAATCTATTTTACACTTTAATCAAAAGATATTCGAAAAGCTGGATACTTTTTTTTTAAAAAAAATATAATAACAAAATCATAAATTCGATTTTCTTTTGCGCATTATAAATGGCAATGTGGCGAATCTAATGCTTTTAACCTTTATTAAAACGCCGCTAATAAATAATATTATAATAACAAAATCTTAAATTCAATCTTCTTATGCGGATCTGTCCCCTTTCCTCCCACTCGCTCTCTCACATCACTCGCAAGAAAGAAGAAGAGCCGGCCTCGTGCGCCGATCCCTCTCCTCTCACTCGTTCCCTTCCGTCTCCATCTCGATCTCTTGCGCCGCCACTCGATCCTCACCCCCCCTTCCTTTGCTCTTCTTTGCGATTGGAGGGGCGTTCTGGGATCTTCAGCGTGTGGGAGCCTACGATCCGAACCACATGAGGGATCTTCCCGGAGGAAGAGGTGACCCGCCGCCTCCGTTGATCTCTCTTTCGGAGGGCGGCGGCAGGGTCGGGAACCTGGCGGATAAGTTCTCTGGATTGGTCTTGGGCGATGGTCGAAATGAGGGCGTTCACCAAATCATCAAGGCGATGGAGGATGCTGAGAGCACCATCAAGCAACAGGTCAGCTGCACGGCTTTCTGATTTCACTGGAATCCTGGTTTGTGATCTAGACTTAGCTCGCAGCGGTGAATTCCCTTGATATTTGCGCCTTTTGAATTCTTTAACTGGAATCCATGTTGTGACGTTCGCCATTATTTTAGTTCTTATGCGGTTGGTTTGAGAAATGTCCCAATTCATTATCTCATGATTATCAATTGTTTATCGGCTGAACAAGCAGGACGAGCATACTAGACGAATGCACGAAGGTTGTTTTAATTTTCTTTTAGAATGAAATATGAATTGTTGAAATTTTTTGGGCAAACAATTAATGAATTTATTACAACTGCAATCTTTTGCCTTCTAAATCTCATTTATGATCGATGAATTCTCGTGCAGTTCAACTGACTTGTTTTACGTTATTAATTTTTTGTTTGTTTGAAAAGGAAATTCACATAAAATAGAAAATTACTTGCGTGCGAAAATCATCACTGTTCTGTCAATACATCAAAAATGGCTAGAGTTCTACATCTTACTGTGGTTAACTAATACATGAGCAAGTATTGTTAAGCAATTTCAAAGTACACTTTCATCCAATTACTAGTGATCCAGAGGCACAATATAATCAACCATCTACATAATTAGATATAAAACATCACGTCTTCTTGTTGCTATTAAAATATTGATGAGTTGAAAACAATCTAAAAGCATAGTGGAATGGATCCAACCTTCCTGCTGACCTTTTCTCAGTCTTTGTAGAACAACCTAGCATCATGCATGCAATTGAATAGAAACCTTGGTGATGCTAAAACCAACGACAGTTAATATTTTTCAACTCTTGCCAATGAATTGTTCTCCACATAAACCCTTCACAACACACATACGCAAAAGGAAAAAAGAAAGATGACTACAACAGAACCAATAGTCAGATGTAGCAAATCACTTGTCAAA
Organism: Alpinia galanga; assembly: GCA_037177395.1. NCBI lineage: Eukaryota > Viridiplantae > Streptophyta > Magnoliopsida > Zingiberales > Zingiberaceae > Alpinia > Alpinia galanga. The sequence continues at coordinate 4,256 of JBAMHZ010104939.1, read as the reverse complement.
AGAAGACAACCTAGAAGTTTCACTAGAAACATTTTTTTATGAGGTTTCAATTTTTCTGACAAAGCACTCCATATTTTGTTATATCAATTAGTAATTGAAATAAATATTTTTTTCATTATTTACTTTAATGAGTGCTGAAATGAATTCATATATAACTGTTACTCTACAATCCTCCTTCACTTAACTTATTTACTAAAAAGGGTAGCCCGGTGCATGAAGCTCCCGCCATATGGGGTCCCGGGTAAGGATCCATTTTACGCAACCTTATCTTGTTTTTTTTTTTTGCAAGAGACTGTTTCCAGGATTTGAACCCGTGATCTCTAGGTCACAGAGCAGCAACTTTACCATTGCGCCAAGGCTCCCCTTCACTCAACTTATTTACTAATAAAACTAAAATTATACGAATTGGATAATTAATTGAATTAAATTTTTAAAGAAACACAAGATAAAATATAACAAAACATTATTTGAATTCATTTTAACACTTGTGGCATGCCAAGCTATGTAATGTTTTGGCACTAGCAGCATAAGCGACACATGAGTGATTATGCGTGCCAATCAATATGGGATTTTGATAATTTATCAGAATTTGATGTTTTAAGCATGCTGCTCGGCATGGTATGAGATTTCAAACTATGACATTATGTATGCCAACTTATCTAATTCATTTTGTGCTCTATAGAATTATTCCAAAAGAATTTGGAGGATAAATTATGGATTCTTTTAAGTACTTTAGTTAAACCAGCAATTAATAAATAGATCATTCCCCAGGAACTTTGTGCACCGGATTGCCCTGTTTTAGAAATGGAATTGATTAACTTTAACTATTTCCTACTCGTGAAAGATAACTAATCTTTGAAATTTAATTTATCACTCGTTTGAATATTTTATTAATCTAGACCACCTAGGATCTCTGTTGTTATGCATTGACAGGTAGTTACCAAATTATCAATAGGGCAGGAGCCTTCTTAAATATAAGCATGCTGCATTTTCTATACTTTATCTAAGGCTTGTTTGGGTAGGAAAGAAGACTATTGATTTAGAAAAAATGATTTTCAAATTAGATGGTTCCCCAAAACTTTTAAAATATTCAAAGTAATTTGAAATTAATGGTAAGTGCCCCTCATGGCAACTGGGAGATAATCAAGCAAAAAGGATACCACGATTCCTTTTTCTTTAAACTTTTATAGGAAAGGAGAGCGCTTCTTGTTGTGAGCATACTGATTCAGCAAACAAGATAAGCATTGTTGTGCAACCATTTTTGGCTGATAATAAATAAAAGAGGAAATAAGGTCCCCTTGTTTAATATCTCTAGAAATATTAAAAGGTTCATAGTGAACACCATTTGTTTTGCTAGGAAACTTAGCAAAACTTAGAAAAGCTGAGATGCACATTCTTAAAAAGGGCAGCCCGGTGCACGAAGCTCCTGCCATGCGGGATCCCGAGGAAGGATCCATTGTTTTTGCTTTTTTTTTTTGCAAGAGAATGCGGATGAGATCCACATTCTTATGCTGTATAATTACCAAAATATTTTTCCATGAAATATCAAGTACCTCAATCAAGTTTACAAGAATGAGAAGAAATCGCCCTTATGAATGCTTCACTTTCTGTATCAGCTCCTGTGCAATAAAAATCTTGTCATGGATAAAACAATAAACAATAGATTGTTCAGTATTTATGGAGGAGTTCAATAGAGGCTTAATTCTGGAAGAATCCAGAGAACTTTATCCTTTTGAGCAATTTGCATTTTGATCCCTTCTGCTTATGCATTGCCCAGAGATTGTGTTGGATATGAGACAAACATTAAGCCTTAAATCTTTCTTAAAAACTCTGGAACCTCCTTGCCTATTCATCATATCAATTATCATTTGATTTGTTACCTGTAAGATTATCCATTAGCTAAGAGCAAGTAGTGCTATTCAAATCTTTTCAATTTTCAGTAAGTTTTGGATGTCTGAATCCATTCTGTGTCATATCAAACTGTTTAACTTATGATTTATTCTAGTCTGAATCTCAGGATTTGATTGCTGAAGCTCAGTTAAGTTGATGTATAAATAATATTTTAGAATTTAAATTTTGTAAAACTCTAGAGAAGTACTCGTGCCATGAGCTAAATTTTACAAATGTCATAGAAGTTAGTTTCATATATGATATTTTTTGAGATTTTGCATAATAAATCTGGAAATCCGCATTAATATATTGTCTCTATTCCAAGTATCACATGGTTAGTATCTTTTTTTTATGAAAAATACGTTTGACTGGAAGAAAACTAAGTCAATTCCCACCCAAATATAAATTACACGTTTAAAAACTTGACATATCAGAATCATTTTGTGTTATTTGACCCAAATTATTGCACCTAAATATCGCTTGTTTAGATAGACAGTTGATTTCAGATGGAGCTACTTGGCAAATTATTGCACATAAATATCACTTGTTTACGTAGAGAGTTGATATCAGATGGACCTACTTGGCTTTGGAGTATTCTGTGGCATAATGCTGCTTGCTAGCTATGTCTGAGTGTTTTTGTAGCACAAATTATGGCATTCAACTCCTAGATAGAGAAAAACAATAATAATATTAATAATTATTTTTTGAACTACTCTATTCTGTCTTTTTTGAACTAGTCAGTTCTATTATTCTTGCTGCACCTTTCAGTAATTCTCTGTTATTTACTAAAATTGCTTGTTATCTAATGATTATGAAAGTGACGTTAACAATAAACCATAAAGAACTTATCTTTTCTAATTAGTGCTGTTATCTTGCAGTTGGAAGAGAACAACATATTAAAGAATGAAGTCTTGCAAAAAGCACGAGAATTAGAAAAATACGTAAGCACTCAAGACCACCATGCCAGAAAAAAAGCACAACTTATTCGGAATGGAAGATGTCAGAAAATTACCTTGTTCATTTGTTTTCTTTCTATTTTAATCAGTTTTAGAATACAATGGTGAGATGCAAACAGAATTCCCTCAATGATTAAGACACAACTCCCTCATGGTTAAAACTTAAAAATCTAGCTTAGTAACTAGGTAATAATATCAGTGTCTTAATATAACTGTTACTTTATTTCTACCGTTCATACCTTTTTGATCTGATTTGAGTAGTCTGTCAATGTGATTTTTCTCTTTTTATTGTCAGAGGTCGGCAGTCAAATCATTAAGGCCTGAGGTACCTACAAATGACCAGGTGGATTCCTATAAAACCAGTTATTCTAATTCTTCTGCTGGACACGAAGCAGAGAGGAGATGGGTAGAAAATCATTCACCTTTGAATCCTCAAGCTATGCTCGTGCTCCATCAGAATGGAGTGGCTGGAAGGGAGGAACCGTATTTGGATTCTGGTACTGTTAATCAGCACACATTTGGAGGCAACAAGGTTAACGATGACCTTAAAAAATTTCCAGGAGTACATTCTGGTTTAGATAGTGCTGGTCCATCTCAATACTCTACACCACCCTCTAGATCCTTGTCTCCAAGCAGGTAAGCTAATGTAGAGCATGGAAATTTATAGTGTCGAATCTACCAAATTTGAAACCATATGCTTATAAGATATCACATCCTGGGAGTATACTTCCATGTAAAGAAGATGCTCCTCTTGGTGACAATTTGCTAGAAAACAATATCCATGACCATGTCAACAAGAAATAGCACGTGGTAAAGAGATATCATATGTAGATAAAGTAAATGTGCATTTTATTCTTTTCTCAAGGTAACAAAACAAGTTTTCATTGTGCAAGCAAGAACATTTTGTACAACAAAAGAAAATGCTATACAAAAATATTATTTTATTCTGAATTTTTTTTCGATAAAAGAAAGTACATTAGACTGTACATTAATAGAATGCTAAATGGTAGGAAAATAACTAAAAAACATATTTATTTGACAAGATGGTTTTTTTTTTTTTTATGTCCGGTAACTTTGTGAGCTCAACAAGAGTACAATTTCATACCTTGTAAAATTGGAGACTACAGAATAAACATAATTTTATACTATGGTTGAAACCAATAGAGACCTCTAAAATCAAGCTGTCTGTAAAATTGGAAACTAAGGAAGAGAATGAGCAAAACTTTGATAAGTGGGTACAACAACAATCAAGTCTTATCCCACTAGGTGGGGTCGGCTATATGGATCATTCTATGCTATTGGGCTTTATCCTCTACTATATTATCATCTATACTTAAATAAATTTTATCTTATTTTATTGTTGCTAATTAAGTCTTTTTTAGTCTTTCTCTTTCTCGTTTGATGTGTGTA